>WSLM01000049.1:28290-40242 GCA_019677335.1 Ceratobasidium sp. UAMH 11750 | reverse complement strand
TCAGAGCGCTTTTTTTGATCTCATACCCCCTATCCACTCGATATACGATGCAGTGATTGCGGACCCACTTCACCAAATCGAGCAGGGGATATGGGGCAAACACCTTTGGCCCTGGATTCGAAGCGAGCTGCCCGAGAAAAGCAGAATCAAACTGGACAGCAGGTATCTGTCTTTGGCTACGAGTTTTGTTTTCGGTGTCTAACACATGTTGGCAGAATAAAGGCAATCCAGCGCTATCCCGATCTAAAACATTTTCCAAACGGTATCACGGACTTGGAGTACATAACAGGGAAAGAGCACGGGGTGATACTCCGAGTAAGTCAGCATAGTAACAGTCCACTACCCACTATTGTAGTACATGCTGATAGTCCAGTCCCTTACTAGATGATAATACCGTTAATCAGCGATCTCTTGGCTGACAAATACAAGAAGCTTATACTCAGAACATTCAGGTCTCTTGCCGAAATCTATATACAAGCCAAGTACACAACACACAACGACATCACGCTTGAGAGGTTGGATAAAGAGATCGAGCGGTTCGATGAACTTCATAGAGTGAGTTTGTTAGCCGTAGGAGCTTATATATGGCGAAGTACTAACAACCTCGGCAGGAGCTAGCCCAGACCTTTGACGGAGTTCACGGAAATTATCCCAAATACCACTCGCTCTCTCATCTCACAGCCATCATCCGCCGGCACAGTACCACTGACAACTACCACACCGGCCTCGGAGAAGCGATGCACCCACAGAGCAAAAAGGACTACCGACGTACAAACCAGCAGCCAAATTTCGAGATCCAGGTAAGTCTCTGACTGTCGGATTTGCTTCACTTGCTTGGCCCGACCGATCTCTCTGTGTAGATGCTACGGATGTATCAGGAACGTGAGGCGATCATGCGTATCCGTGCCTGTGTTGACGCAGCTGCCAAGCACGGCAACGAGGATGAATCCGACTCGGCAGACCCGTGGGAGGGCCCCAGAGTCCAGCTTGGGTCCTCCGACCGCAATGGGCGACAGTTAGCAACCACGTTCATACAGCAGCACGTGCAGAGCGACCCGGATGCACAGAAAATGGAGCGAAACCTTCGCACCTTCCTCTATCAGCAGGTTGGGGGCTTTGGGAACCGCATTCATTTCAGGGAGTCTGATTTGCCGACCTTGAAGGGTATGCTGGTGAGTACTTGGTTTCCGTGCTATTCAAAGCTACTGTTTATACATTCGCTGCCCCCCAAGGTTTCTGTCTATCGTTTAGTCTCGGTTGGGTACGTTTCCCTGCTCGACTCACGCAGCACACTCGATATTGCACGCGCAACCGACTCGTGGCGCAATCAAGGGCCGCGGTACGACCATGCCATTGTTGACGATGGAAATGAGCGCTTTGTTGCACGGCTCATCAAGCTGTTTACCCTTCGAGCACGGGACAAGCAACACTCGATTGCCTACGTGCGGTTGTTCAAGATTGGCCGTCGAAACAAGAAGACCAGATTCATCGAGTTGAGTGACACGAAAATTCAAACTTTTATCTTTGCAGCCTGCATCGTTCGCTCTTGTGTCGTTATATCACCACGTAGCCGTAAATCGAAGCATCTGCTATGGGATTTGGAAGGACCCGACATGTATCTCCGCTTGCAAGAGCTCTGAATGTATCTACACGTAGTTATATGCGCGTGGTGTTTATATTGTTATTACACATCATCTACATGCCCTGGTTCTCCTTGGCCGGGTACCTGTTCTGCAGTCGGTTACAACCGCCATCTCGAATGCCGGAGTCCCGCTGCGCTGCCAGGTCCGGATGGCCCAATTTTGGCACCGCCACAGCCGGCTCCATCAATTTCAAAGTCGGCTGGGCCGCCGATTGGCTGCAGCCGAGTTTGCATTTTCCTGACGTAACATGCCGACCAACGCGACAATTCCCGAGTCATCGATTCAACTCTAGTTTTCAGGGGGTCTCTCGTACTCAATCACATCTCTCTGTTAGTTCCGCTTGGGCGCTCAACTGATTCTGGAGTTTACGTCTTGTGGGAGAATGCGGGGTCGAAGTTACCTGTGCAAAGCACACAGGTGGTGTATTGGCGGATAACTATTGAGGCGATGTCTTTCCCCGTCCCGGAAGCCGCCTGTCCACGTTGGTCCACGCATTCACCTGATAGCAACAGCTGCGCTGGTTAAACTATCTAGAAACGCCCCCGCACACAACGCGGGTATATATACTTGCACGACGGCTAGTTCCCTACAAGCATTCCCGCCATTGAGGCCATGTTCTCCCAGCCATCCACTTATCTACCTGCGCGCCCCAATGTTGGCCCACAAGGCGCAAAAGCAAGGGCTAGTCTTGAGGAGCACTCTGTTACTATAAGCCTCGATGAAACCTACGAGGGACCAATTGCTCGCCCTACACCGGCACCTAAGGGAGGGCCATTCGACGAATGGGTGAAGCACTGTAAGCTTTTCCGTTGCAACCATGGGGATTGACCCTGATTGACCTTGTGTTCAGGCTCAGACTCTCGTGTTGACACGGACACATTCCTGTATGTCTACTGGTAGTCTATGGACGCACGCGCTAACCCAAGTATCCAGTACCAACTACCTGCGTTCAAATTACCCAGACCATTCATTGGTGGTCACCGACAACCGGGACATACTCGACATGGAGGGTATCAAGTCGGAGCCAATGGACGGGGTCGAGCTCCAGTCTCACGTCGCGTTCAGTCCTCCGCCTCGTCGCAATCTACCCGGTCAGATTACTCGTAGCATCCGATTCGGTGGGTTCAACGTGGAATGGAAGGAGGAGAAGTTTATTGTGTATATCGCCAACGTGAGTAGATCGGTTTGTTTCATTAGCACCTACGATTGACCATACTGCAGTGGTCGGTAGGATATGGCGATGTAACCCAACACTTTATATTGAAAGAAGGGAAGGACAAACAAGCGTCTTTAGCACTGATTATGGCCTCTGGGTACAGTCGGGATGCAATTGGAGATTCCATTTTGGTGCGCTGTTGCTTGCCGTGTGCAAATTAATTTGTCGAGCCTCAACCGTCGCTAGGTCTTCAACGACGGATGGTGGCAAAAGGATCACGCTCTTTGGAAAGAAGTTCAAAAATCTGACTGGAAAGACGGCGAGTGAAGCTTGCTGGGAACTTATTCCGCAACTATTAACCGTTTATTATTTGCAGTAATCCTTTCTCCCGATTTTAAGCAAGAGATCCAATCGGACGTCAAGAACTTCTTTGCTAGTGAAGCAATCTACCATGAACTTGCTGTCCCTTGGAAGAGGGGTGTCATTTTCCGAGGCCCCCCTGGTTAGTAATCGTACTTATGCGCTACAGAACGTGCTAACATCATCCCTTGCAGGAAACGGCAAGACAAGTTCTATCAAAGCTCTGATGAAATCAACGAAGTACCCGGCTTTATACGTCAAGTCGTTCAAGGGTACGCAGACAACCTGTGGGTTGCCGTGGACAGGATACTTACCTAAGGTACTTGAAGGCTGCAGAGGGGAAGAAGACGCAATGAAAGAAGTCTTCAGGCGCGTAAGTCGCGCTCTTTGTTGATCAACTTTTGTGTGCTCAGTATATGCGTATAGGCCCGCCGCGAGGCGCCTTGCCTTCTTATCCTCGAGGACTTGGGTATGGCTCATTCCTTTTGTGACAACCTTCCACTAACGGATCGCATTGTTAGATTCATTCATCAACAATGGAAACCGTTCATTCTTCCTCAACGAAATTGATGGCCTCGAAAACAACGATGGCCTGTTCATTCTTGGTACCACGAATCACTTCGAGCGCCTGGACCCGGGTTTGTCGGACCGCCCTTCACGATTTGATCGCAAGTAGTGAGTATCTTATATGCGTTAACATGGTCTATATGACCTGATATGGTTTGTATCAAAGCACCTTCTCCGCGCCAAACCGAGTGAGTTTATGCGAAGCGAGTTCAATAGGAACCTGGGCGCTGACAGATATTTGAACACAGGACCAGAGAGTCCAATATGCACAGTACTGGCGGGGTAAACTCGAAAATAACAAAGACAGTATGTGTTAGTCTGCTAGCATCTAGCAACCCGAGCTAACCCAGTTCCCACTCGTTCAGTTAGCTTCCCTGATTCGCTCGTCGAAAAGATTGCCGATCAGACCGCTGGATTCTCCTCTGCCTATCTCAAAGAGGCGTTTGTCTCTACACTCGTTTTGCTCGCAGGGATCCATAATGAGGGCCAATTCGAGAAGTTCTTGCTCGAGCAGATATCCGACTTGAGGAAGCAACTTGGGGAGAACTAGTTTCGTGGTAGAATAACCGTCAATGGAGTGAATCTAAATGTCCTGATTGAAGATTGAAAAATGAATTATACGTAATCGTTTCGACGAGACCAAACCGTTGCTTTCGAGTACAGTTACAACCATCACTTTTTGGCCCTTTAGAAGGACCAATTTATAGCCCGCCAGTTGGCTTAACTAATGTATCAGGCCTGGCCACGTTGTATTCCTCAAGCTTTGAATCAACCTTATTTACCATCTCAACACTGCTACCGACCGCCGCTACCCTATTGTCTTATCTAAATCATTTGTCCCGCATCTACCCCAAGTTACAGCTCCTTTATCCTCGCCATTTCGGATACTGGGCATGGTTTCTGGGAAAGACCGGAAAATCTCGTCGTGTTTACATGCGGGGGTTTCCTGTGCGTAGGAAATGACACTCCTTAAACCTGCTGCTGCCAGGCGCACAACCCTTCCAGACGCCCGGCGCAACCATGTATGGCGATTCGCACAATAGTCCAAACTCTTGTTAGAGCAGAAGTGTCTTGGTCAGCTCGCTACCGAACGGCGGGGCGAACATCTGCAAAGTATACCCCTGCCAGCCAAAATCTCATTTGCCATAAGGTTGGAATGCAGCTTTTATTTCAACTTAGACAAATATTAGGCTGTTTGAATGTGCCTCTGACTCAAATTTGTGAAGACTGCGGAGGGTAACAGCAATAACCATATATGGATTTGCAAATTACCTGATTCATTTGTCGTGATCGATCCTGTTTGGACAAGCTTGGCGATGACGATGACGCACATGACCGTCATTGCGACGAGCAAACCTCCACCGTCCCACCATCATTCCCTTACGCTCTTGTAGCCATGACCGCCCCGTCCAGCTCAAACCACTCTGTGCACCACGGCGAGGCCAGCCATGACTACCCCACCAATGGCCATGGGGAACATACACCGACGGAGACCACCGCACTTATTACGCCCTCCCCAAAGAATACGCGCAACCATCGTGCTGTTGAGCGTCCACGTCTGTTTTATGACCTTTGGGCTGTTCGGATAGTGTTTGTACTTCTTGCGTTCCTAGCAGCTATCTCAACAATTGCGCTGGTCTTTTTAATCCTCAACACGGGGATGTCTTCCGTCGCTCATATTCTACCTCCTCACCGTGGCTCACGGCTCCTCCCCCCGTGGTTTGCGCTCATTTCAGCTTGGATATCCTTGTCCGCTGTAACACTCTTTGGCACACCTTCTGCTCTGACCAGGGTTTCTCTGTTCATTTCGCTCTTCCTGTTGGTACTTGATATTATTCTTCTTGCAGCAGTCACACAACTACGCCGACAGGAGTCTGCTTTGACTCTCGCGGCGTGCGGCCTTGCCATTGTTTCCGCCGGGGCTTCGATTGGAGCCAACTACCTAGTCAAGAACGTTCGTGAAAAAGAGGGAGCACCTATTCGAACCGGTGCGGAAACCGTTCGTGAGGCCGAGTTGCGAGCGCGGTTATACGTTGCCCAAGAAAACTATTGGTCTAATCGGGCGGCCCGGGCGATTAAAGTGATCCTTTCGTTCATCCTTGTCTTTGCGACCAGCGTTGCGCTATTCGTGAGTTGAACACCAAGCTGTACTGTACCTGCTACTTAACATACGCTGTTACTAGCTTATCTCGTTCGATATCTGCCTTACGGCAATTGATTCCTCGGTCTTGCTACCATTCAAGAACTCGAAACTTCACAGCGTACAGCCCGACAATAATTGGTCCTACAGGGTGCATCTCTCTTGCTCCGGTCCGACTTCGATGGCACCACCTCCCGATGTACTCAACGCCACTGCAAGCGGCCGCGGAAAGATCCGAGATGTCCCAACCGTTTTATACGAGTCGATGCGTGGCGTGCCAGGGAGTCTTGGTGGGGAGTGGCTGGTCAATCTGCGTGAAACAGGGAAAGTTGGTCGTGTATGTGTCTGGGATCGGCCAGGGTGAGCTACAAAGTTGTTCTGATCACACCCTTTGGCTAAACACCATGTCTCGAAGATATGGGTTTTCTGATAATAGCGCGTCGGCTGAAATGGGACATGTGTCGGATGCGCTGTGGCAAGCCCTTCAACATCAGGAGGAGGAAGGGCCATACGTCCTTGTCGGTGCAGGGTACGGAGGGTATGTATTTCCACCATCTCTTGATTACCCCTCTAACCGAAACCTATAGGCTTCTTACTCGTCTGTTTGCCTCCCGTCATCCCGAAACCGTTCATTCGTTGGTTTATATCGACGCTGAAACCTCCCACACATTCTTCCTTGCTCGAGCTCGCCACAACACGTTCCTCCACACCCACCTCCCTATCCTAACTGCACCTTTGGGCTTGTCACGCATCACTTCCTTGGTCAAGAATCACACGCCTCGAGTAGAACGTGTTCTCGCCAACGCCTTACAACATACCACCTGGCAAAACCCACGTCTCCTCAGCACGCTCCTGCAAGAGCAATACCTTGCGCACAGTCGGCAAAGCCCGAGCTTCCGGGACCTGCTTGAAACCGAACGCCAATACCCATCGCGCCGCCCAACGATCGTTCTTTCTAGCGGTGAGCGGGTATCAAAAGATTCGACGTGGCGCTCGGCGCAGGAGCGATTGTGGGAGGAAATTGTCGACGAGAAAGGGCGTGTGAGGTGGGAGATATTGGAGGATGTTGGTCATGATGTTTGTGCAAAGACGACAGAGGGGGCTGTCAGTGCTGGACTGGAGGCATGCGAGAATGCAGTTGTGGATTTGGTTTGGCGGGATTGAGAATTGGGGTTGGGCACCTGAGCATTTGGGTTCGCGGGTGGTTTGAGATCAGCTTTCTTGACAAACACGCATTGTTTTACACAACAACTGCATTCTATAACAAGACCCTGTCTAGTTAATTTACTTGATTTGGAGGTTTAATCACGGAACTTAATTCCCCAGGATGATGAGCGACCATGCATTACATAATATGCCTCCACCATTCTTGCTCCCAACCACAAATACCCAATCCAGATATCTTTGTTTTGCTTTGGGGTTGCCAAACTTACCGTCCGTAACTAGGATATATGGGGCGGAACTTCGGAGAACCATAGTCTGTGATAACTATGATCCAGTCGGAACCGCTCGCGCCTCGACTTGCCTAATTCTGTGATTATCAGCTGGTCCGCTCCGGTCAATACCAGTGGACCAAATTTATAAAAGATTGGTGATATTTTTGGACCTGGAGTTCCACTTTTATCCTCAACTGGGACGGACTTATCACCTTATCGCGTAAGAACTCCGAGCACTCTCCGCGCACTCTTCGCTTCATGAAGGCGCAGTCTCGTGGACCTGCCTATGTGACTACTGTATTAGCAACCATTCTTCCAACCACTGCTATGTGGCCCTCGCTCGTTGACTCGTTGTAGCTTTACTGTCCCGGCCAACATGCCTGATTTATGCAATCCCCGCTTAACGCGGCAATCTCGCAACCATCTCGGCCTTCTGCATTCGGCACTTTATTGGCAACAGCAGTGCTCTCCTATTACTCGCGAACGACAAAAGATTTCGCAATACCGTTCGTGAGAGTATAAAGCGTGGTCTGTCCTGCTGGCTATGCACCAAATTCCTCCGTCCTATTTCGAAAATCAGCTAGCTCGTCATATGGTTCCGTCTAACCGAAAGCTCGTTCTGAGCGTGCTGGCCGCGGTGGCCGTACGCTCTGTGCAAGGTGTAGCCGTGTGGGGGCAATGCGGCGTGAGTTTGGACCTTTGGAATGTCGTATTTATTTACAAGTTCCTATTATCTTAGGGGATGAACTGGACAGGAGGTACTACCTGTGATGCAGGAAGCTACTGCGCGTATCAGAACCCATACTACTCCCAGTGTGAGCTCATACGACGCTAACGGGACTGGTTTGAGTTTACACGTCGATGTAGGCTTGCCTGGGACCTCGTCTGCAACTACTACAGCGACCTCGACTACGTCAACCACAGCCTCCGCATCAGCCACCCCAACCGGCCTCCGCGGGTTGCATAAGCTCGCCAAGGCTCATGGCCGCTACTTTGGTACTGCAACCGACCAGCTCTGGACAAACACAGATTCTGCGTACCTTGCGCTCACGGGAAAGTAAGTCGATCTTCAGCGGAGCAAACATTGCACTATTAATGCTTTTACATTATTGGCAAGTGTCTCCGAGTTTGGTGCTAACACCCCCGGTAATCAGCTCAAGTGGGATGCCACTGAGAAGAGTCGCAACGTTTTCACCTTTACCAACGCCGATTACGAGGTCTCCTGGGCTAAAAACCACAGCCAGATCGTCCGAGGGCACACTTTTGGTGAGTATCGACGTCCGAAGGGTGTGGTAGCAAGGCTAATGTATGCACGGATTGGTACAGCGTGGTACAGCCAGCTTCCTTCCTGGGTTTCTGGTGGAGGATTCGACAACGCCACACTCATCTCAATCCTCCAGAACCACATTGCAACCGTCGCAAGGCGGTGAGTCAACGTTTTGCGACATGGTCCATAGCTCTGATGTAACCCGTTGATGAAATATAGCTACAAGGGACAATTGTACTCTTGGTAGGCCGTTTTAGCTCAAACCTAGCCTTGAACTGAATTATTTCCGTAGGGACGTTGTCAACGAAGCGTTTAATGACGATGGAACATGGCGTAGCAATGTATACTACACCACAATTGGTCCCTCGTACGTAGCCATCGCTTTGCGTGCTGCCAGGGCCGCAGACCCAGGCGCCAAGCTATATATCGTAAGTGATTTCATACCTGCAAACTGGACCGATTCTGAGATAACTGCATATCAGAACGACTACAACATAGAGTGGACTGGCAGCAAGAGTGACGCTATATACGCTCTCGCCAAGGACCTTTTGGCTCAAGGCGTTCCCCTCGACGGCATAGGGTTCCGTGAGCAATCCGCTTGCAAAACTGAAACGCGTTATTAACTATTCCGTTTAATGTACCTAGAGGCACACCTTATCGTCAACTCGTTCTCTCGCACGTTCCAAGCCAACTTCCAGCGCTTTGCCGACCTCGGATTGGATGTCGCCCTAACTGAGCTCGATATCCGGATGACTCTGCCCGCTACCGATGCCCTCCTTGCCTCACAGGCCGAGAACTACGCGTACGTGGTAAAATCATGCGTGGCTGTCGCACGTTGTGTGGGTATTACCACCTGGGATACTAGCGACGATGTGAGTTTTTTGTATGGCCGGGGTGAGATCGGGTTGAGTGCTAACTTACTCTCGTAGTACTCTTGGATCCCATCTGTTTTCTCGGGCCAGGGAGCCGCGCTTTTGTTCGATGCGAACAAGAAGCCCAAGCCTGCGTACTACAGCGTTGCGGACGCTCTCGCTGCGGCAACTATCAAAGGCATCTGGACGGGCTAGACAATTTGTACTTTTTATATCGCAGAAACAATTTACCTTGTTGCACTTTTACATAAAAGTCAATAATGGTGCGATGGGATGAGCAGTTCAACACTTTGCCCACCCTAGCCATCACAGTCGCATATAGCTCGAGTTTGTATCTGTCCTAGACGTGAAATAACACTCTTAAGTCTGTGCCTTGGCAGTTGGAGTGTTCAAGGCGATAGGTATATGGCTGGGCAGCAACAGAACAGGACGCCAGGTTGTGTTTACACATATTTATCCCCTATAACAGATAGGCGCTAAAAGGATAAGATAAGCAAAGGGTGGTGGTGGCTGAGCGCTTAGCACTTTGTATCCCCCCCGCTCGCCATGTCACACGTATCCACCGGTTCTAAAAGCTACGCCGCATCAGAAATCTGCAGATACGAAGACAAGTTTAACGTCTGGGCTAAGGAGGTTCCTGCAGTCTATAGGCTCCACACCAAAGTCCCGAGTGCGCCGGTCGCGGACATGGTGGATCTGAGTCAACGCCTGCCAGGGTGGGTATTTGACAAGGTGAGTCTAATCGATCCTGTATGTTTTGGCTTTGAACACCTCCCAAAAACACAGGATTCGTCTGAATACAAAATGTTTGAGAAGCTTTACCCTCGAGAGGTTCGCGATTTGTCGATCCCAAGCATGGAGCTAAAGCACACGACTTTTGATTCCTCCGTCTCGACCGACTTGGTCCATGCAATGCCCCATATAGTTCACGTTGTTCGCCGTCACATTGCCCTCCGAGAACGGCAATTATCCTTCAACGAGACTGATCTTCGGCAACCTCTTGATCGTCTGGCCTGCCATGTCTGGGAGCCCTCGGAGGGTGACGGCACGGGGATATTTCATTTCCGGTGTGTTGGGCTAGTCACTTCCGAGGGTGAATTAACAAAGATGGGCCCGTATTGCCAGGTCTGAATGCCTGCTCAAGCTACCTCGGACGGACACATTCCCAATTTCCAGAGCGGCTGTGGGTTCGGTGTCGTTCATCCTCGACTCTCGTTCCGAATACACTCTCATGAAGGTCCTTCCCGCCACAGCGGAAGGCATGTCCTGCATGGTTAACTCGGCCGATAGTCTGGCCCTTGTTCACTGGGTAATGGAATATAAAGGCGAAATCTCAAAGCTGGAGGAGGTTGGACGACAAGTCTACTATGGCATAGTTTCTGGTCTCTGGCAGCGCCGTATTCTTGGTCGCATGGATGACTGTGTGTTTGGAACTGCGCATGCTGGGTCTTTTGTTGCTGTCTATGCCGCACGATGGGAGAAGAGACCGACCGGCTCGCTGAACAGGGACGGCCCCTCACACCCGAAATCGAAATCGCTAGCCCCCGTCGCTACACGTCGAACAAATCCTTGGAGGTGAGCTTCACGGCCGTGTCGCCCGTCTATGTGTTGCTTGGCTTGCTTGTTCATAGACCCAAACCAGCTCACGGAGCAAAAAGACGCTAACCACAGACGGCGGGGAAAGTAACCAGGACAAGGTACGGCCAGACTCGGACCTCATACTAGCTCCAATCAAAGAAGACTACGCTTCCGACAAAGAATCTGCCAAAGCAATGGGAGGAGAGAATGGCGACTACCAGGTATATCCCACTACGGCCACAACTGATTCAATCTTGATCTCACAATCCTTCACCATAGATTGTCGTATACCAACTCAAACAGTATTCAACCGGGAACCTGCTACACATGATTCAGTTTTATCTCTTGATGCGAGCCTCAAGACAACTGGCAGACGAATACCGCGCTGGTACCTTTGGAGATAAATGGCCGATGCTTTTGGCTGAAGTCGAAACCAGGTCGCAGTTTGGATGGTCTCCCCCACCTCGGTGCCATGGCAGAAACCGATCAAACCTGGAGGACCACGACGGTGATGCACGCTGGGCGTTTGAAGCAGCTCCTCCTGAACAGGAGGCAGAGTGGAAGGATGAGTGGGAACGTCAGCGGCGGAGCGCTATTCGGCAGTATGGTCCTGGTTCCTTTGAGGGGTTCGAACCAAGCAAAGTAGATACGGAAGGCCTTGGTCTGGATGACCGTGTGTCAACCTATCTTGATAGCTTACACTGAATGCTGAATCGCTGGGTTAGCTGTGTCTACGGTATATTGGTGCGCTTGCTCTCTGGACCACGACTTGCTGTACAGTTCGGAAGCATTTGTCCCCAAATATACTTACGCATGCCGCGTAGAGGGGAAGGCTTGTCTGGGCTTGCAATACACAGAGCCACGCGCTGAAATCTAAACTTTGAATGTACTAAAGCCAATTTTTTGTCTGCAGCGCTCTTAGATCCCAGACAT
>WSLM01000049.1:0-26418 GCA_019677335.1 Ceratobasidium sp. UAMH 11750 | reverse complement strand
CGTATATGGAGGCAGCTTATGCACGAACACGTGCATGCGTTCTTGGGCGTTTGGGTCGACCATGGCGACGTTTATCTCGTGAGTCCGTTTATGGAGTGTGGGGACGCGGCAGGGTGGGTACGGAACCAGGATGGAATGGGACGAGTCAAGTTGGTGAGTTTTGCGTAAAAAGATGGCAAGGATGCAAGGCTAAAGAAATTGCACGCGACAGATGTTGGAGATTGCACAGGGATTGGAATACTTGCATTTGCGCACACCGGCGGTGATCCATGGTGATCTGAGGCTGGTGGGTGTTTTCCGTCGGTCGTCGGGGCTCATCTGTATGTTTTGGATTTTCAATTAGGCAAACGTGCTGATCTCGGACGGTGGTTCGGCGTGCATCACTGACTTTGGTCTCGCGAGGGTGGGTGCATAAGTGTGTAATTGGGCTGGGCTGATGGGGTTTGGATTAGGTCTTGGAAGGGTTGACGCTTACACCAGTGTCGCAGCAGCTTGGCGTGGCGGGGGCGACGCGGTGGATGGCGCGCGAGTTGTTGCTCCCACCGTCGCCTCCGCTTCCAGCATCGACGTACACTGACACGCTGACAGATGACCCTGCTTCATACGACGGTGAACCCGAGGCTGAAGAAGAACACGTAACGGTGACGCGCGAGACGGATATGTGGTCGTGGGGGATGACAGTGCTCGAAGCAATGACAGCCCAGCCCCCGTATGCGAACCGACGGCGGGACACGCAGGTGATGTTGGATATCATTGGAGGAGTGCTTCCCGCCCGGCCTCGTGAGGGGCTTCTAGGCCGAACACCAATCGGATTGGATCAGAGTGTTGCGGATGCGCTGTGGGTGTTGATGGAGCGGTGTTGGCGGGCGGAACCGGCGGAGAGGCCGCCGTCGTCGGAGGTGGTGGCGGAGATGTGGAGGTTGCAGCGACCGGCGTAAGTAAATTTAGTGAGAGTCGGAGGGTCTGGAACGTTTTTGGCAGGACTCGAGTGTTCTTTTCTTTGTGTTCTAGTTCTTTTCGGTTTGTTTTTTACGCGAGTGTAAGAGTATGAATTGGACGAGGTGCGTGGTATCTCCGGCGATGGTTCTGAGACATTCGCGCGAAGCAAGGGACGTGTGAGTCTGTCGAGGGAAGACATCGGTCATGAACGAAACTGGGTGTATGCGGTCAGCCAAACCAATAAGCACCGCTGACTCATGCTGACGTCATACATCCAACCCGCCGGTGCCATTGGAAAAACGGGAATGAATGGAGGGGAGCTGGTGTCCAATCGGCCGGAAGCGCCGGACCGAGAGTCTTGTGCATAAACGACCACCACGCTCCATCTGACCGCCAACGATGGAGCTCGTCGCCCACACCCACTGGGCCGGCCGTGCTGGTTTCAGGTCCAACGCTAGCGTATTGCGACTTCCCCACGATGTTCTACTCGAGGTTGCTTGTTTGCTCGATGTTCCCGCCCTCCTTGCGCTGCGCCAGGTCAGTCCAAGTCTGTTAGCGAGGGTGGCAAAGGCTAATAGTTGTCTAGGTGTGTCGGTTGTTGTCGACTCTGACGCGCGAGCCTGTTATCTTTGTCCGGCTGCTGGCCAGCGCTCGAGTCCCGCCTCTCCCCCGTCCGCTACCTGCCAACTTGGCTCCCTCGCCTGAACAGCGAGTCGTGCACGCATGTCGTCTGCACAAGAACTGGGACCTTGCTGCCCTCCCCGTTACCGTACGAACTGCCCGCGCACACGCCCACGCCGTTCACAACCGTACGCCTGCCATCCCACGTGCGCCCAACAAACCTGTCGCTGCACCACCAACCCCCGCCGAGTCGATGCCGCTTGCTGCGCCTCTACCATATCACCTCCCTCCAGGTGCGGACGCGTACCCTTTCCTCAAGCTAGAGACCTATGCGCCGTTTAGAGACACCGCCGCTAAATCTAAACCGTCCTTTGGCCCAGCAGTTTCGCAATCCGATCCTGCGTTTGCCACCTCGCCGTTGCTCAACCGTTCGCGCGCTAGTGGGCCTGCGCCTGGCGCTGTGGTTGGGGCTGCTCCCCCCGTGTCGACACCGGAAAGTTCATCACCAGTTATTCCATCACATTCGCATTCCACATCACATCCACATTCCACATCTCAATCTCAGGCTCAGACTCAACCCTTGCCCGCGCTTCACCCATCTGTTCCACCCCATTGCGGTAATTTCGTCGCAACAACGATCCGCGCTTGGCACGTTTACCCCCCGGCTCCGGGCGAGTCTAGTTCTTCCTCGGCCGTATCAGACTTGTCCATACAGGGCTCTAGTCAGGCGCCCCAACCCTTGATGCCGACTAGTACAGGCTCGACTCGTGCATTTACACCCAATCCTGTTCATTCCGCCCCCACCCCGCCCCCTGCGCCTGCTCCTCGTCCGACTCGCGTTACGTCCATCACCGCACGTGCGATCTTTGCCAAGATTGTCTCGGGCGGGAGGTGGGGTGTATTTGTTGTCAAGCGCGCGCCCGGATCTGGATCTGGATCTACGCTTCTTGACGCGGGGACAGGGTCGGATGCCAGTAGTCGGGACAAGGGCAAGCAAAAGGCGGTCTCGTTTCCGTTGACTGCCGAAGCTCTCGCTCATTTATCGCAGGCTGAGGTGGTGGACAGAAAGGGAAAGGGAAAGGCTGTGCCAATTGACGGGGAACGTGTTGCGCAGTGGGCTGGCGAGTCTGCGAGTGGCAATGCGGCTAGCGCAGGTGGCATAAACGAGGTTGGAAAGAATGCATCCAAGAGTGACGGCGAAGCGTTTCTCGTCGTGCATGACCTTGATGCTGCTGATGGAGCGTTTGAAAAAGGAAGGATGGCCGAATTTCACTTGAAATGGACGCCTGCGGGTATGGCGTGCCGCGCGACGCGCAGTGGGATTGTTATCGCCCTTGTTAGTGGGATGTCCGAGGGGTGAGTGGGTTGCATGCTTGGCGGTGCGGCGTGTTGATCGTGATCAAGGGCGTACACCACGATTCTGAGATGGTCATACATGTCGTCTAGTTTAACGCATCTAGGATCGCACAAGTCCAAGTGCCCGTTGGGTGCGATTAGTATACAGGAATACGAAGATGGGCGAACGCTGGTTTCGATTGTGCACCGGCCGTGGACGGTGATGATTCAAGATGTCGATTCGGGTCAGAGGTGTTTTGTAAAGCTGAGCAAGATTCCGCCGGTATGACCTTTTCTCGCTTGGTTTTCGATCGAGTTGACGTTTGGGTTATAGCGGCACACGTTGCAAGCGATTCATCTCTTGCCGGGACCTCGGTTACTAGTGTTGAGAAAGATTCAAGCAGCAGATCCGGATAACCAGGCGTATGCGTTGGAAGAGTACGAAATCCCACCAGCGGGCGAGAGCGTATATCCGGCTGGACCGGTGCAAAGGCAGTGGATTCGGTGCGCTTTGCTTTTCCCCCGCACGCCACGCGTTTATTGACACGACTATAGTGGAATGGACTTGCACGGGTGCATGTTGGTCGAAGGCCCCACTTTTGAGGATGGTTCTCAGCCTGATGTTGCGCTCTGGGCGTTTTCGACTTTACCGAACCGAGCAGTCGTGCATTGGGTGTTGAGGGCCAGGCCGAAAACTGGGATCGGGACGTCTGACGACATGGCTCCTAATACGGATCCGGGCGCTACAGATGAATCTGAGCCCCTCTCCGCTGTGGAGAAGGACATCTATGCGGACGAGGCGGTATATGCTTTTCCTGCGCGGCGTGTATCGACAAATCGCCTATCATTCCCGCACCACAAGGCGACGCTCGCACCCGGGGCAAGACGCGCGTTGTGGTTTGAGCGGCCAGAGCGGTCAAGAACGGGCGAGGCGAGGGGGATGAGAGGCGTCTGGGCTTACACATCGGTCGACCCGTATTCGGAGCGAGGGGGGGAGGAAAAGAACACTCGAGTGCCGGTCGTGCGAAATTGTACGGGCGAGTTGCCTGAAGAGGTGCTTAGCGCGATGGAGAATAATACTCTGGGTGTTGCGTTTGACGAGTGTAGCGGTCGGGCGTTGGTTTTGACGTGTGGGGATGGGTATGGGGCGGTGAATGGATGTAGGATATGGGTGTTGGATTATGCGTAGGTTCTGTAGGCATATGAGCCGAGGTACTTTTATATTCCTTTTTGTTAATTTCTTGGGGTTTCTTGCGTGACCGAGGTTGTTGTTTCTTTTCTCGCTCTTTTGCGTGTACCGAGGTTCTTGTTTCTTCTCTTGCTCTCTTACATCTGCCCGCTTTCATCGTATTTTACGCATAGCTACTGTGTGGTTGTACGAGTTCGTACTGTATTTTGTGGTCTTGGCTTGAGGGGTGTTCTTATATCCTTATGTCGTTGTAGTGCGAGGTATATGCTGTGGAATAGGATGATAGCTAGCAACCGCTCGCAACCAAAGTGGAAGGATGTTTGATTCAAAACACGAATGACTAGGTTGCTTTGCCGCGTTGCCAGTCATGTACAAAATCCCACTCGTTTGTGGGGTCTTTAGCAGAGTCTTTGGTGCAAACCACCTTAGGGATGCTAGCGCGCAACTCGTTCTCAAACTGCTCCCCCTCCTCGGTATCCCATAACGAGAATTCTCCGGCAGCGACTATGTATAATTCTTGAAGTGGATGCATGGATACGAGTCGTCGTACACCGTCTTGTGAAGCTGTGCAGAATCGCAGGATCAACTTCCGTAGGCGCGGCCAAGGATCCGAAAATTCAGATTCGGTTCCACGGGCTTTCAGGTCCTCGGAAATGCTGCCAAGGTCGAGAGCCAAAGTTTCAACATGCGGAACACGGCCGAGCCAATCTTCCAGATAATTGCGAAAGAATGGCTTGCCGATATATAACCTAGTCACTTTGCATCGGATGATGAACGCGTAGACCTCTGTAAGATCTAGTGGGCCACCCGGGCCTAGCCCGTAAACGCTCATGTCAATGGATGGAGAACTGCTGGTGATCAGGGGAAGGACATGATCGCTGTAGCCCACAGCAAGTGTCTTTAGATCGTCCAGAGCAATCGGGATAGGAGAGAAATCCGGTTCTAAAACTAGTCTAAAGAGAAAAAATGTCAAGGTGCGCAGTTTGGGACAGGCTGCTAGCACGGTTGAAAACTGTTGCTGCGAGTATTGGGATCGAAATGTGGGCCCTTCAAAGCGTAGCTCGACTAGGCCATGGTATACGGTGCTGTCCAGCGGGGGAGGGATCAACCAATCTAGGTGCAGAGTGTCGACAGACTGGAAAAAAGACTCGAATTCGCCACTCGTGACCTGCTCGTCCATGGACAAGAGTTGAGTTCGTAGGTCCCGGGTTAGAAAGTCGCCCCCGAGTTTGAGTTGTCGAGCGGAACCACGAGAGCCATATCGAATCCAGCATGAAAGTATACCAAGGACGTGATCCCGAAACACGTGATCTAGAAACCCCATCTCAAGACCAGACATCCGAGGAACGAGCGGGCGCAAAAAGGCTATAAATTCTCGTGCCGTGGCACTCGACTTGGTATATTGAGACCCATCGTCGTTCGAAGCATGGATATACAAGGGCGCCGAGTGCGAGCGCGTTGCCCAGAGTCCTGCGCGCAGGTACCATGGACCATCCACAGGTTCCGTCAACCTGATATCAAGGTGAGACCAGAGCGAGTGTATAGAGAGCGCGATCTGGCGCCAAGAGCTGCAAACGCTCGAGAGTACGGTTGGCACTACAAGCGTTGTCTTGCCACGCGAGTTCATTAGACATGGATGAGCAGCCAGTTTAAAAATGGTAGACAATATCTCCTCGGGAAGTGCGCTAATAGGGGCCAGTGACCAGGACACGTTGCGAACCATTCGCAGCTTCGAGTTGGTTAGTTGAAGGTTTCGCTCATCCAATAAAACGGATGGTAGCTGACGGTCAATTTGAACAAGCATGTGGTCGAATGAATGACGAGGCGATGGGTGGGATGGAGGGACCAGAAAAACGGCACCCAGTGCTACAGTAGATTCGATGTACTCTTGAATCGCATGGGCTAGCTGTATACGCGTTGACATCCAGGCCTGGAAAGATAGGGTGTGCAAGTCGGGAGCGTTCGAGCTTGGCCAGAGTAAAGAAGTTGGGTTCTGGTACAACTGAATTAGGCTTGGAGTCATTTATAATCTAATCGTTTCTCTTACAGGCAGCATTTGAGGCCAGTGAGAAGCAACCGACTTCTGTGGTGGTTGAATTTGCAGAGGTCAATCTCAATTGGGCATAAGACCGGCCCAGAGCGCCGGTCGCTTGCGGTCCCCGTCAAGGCAGCGAAAACAGAACATGGTTGGATGTCATACGCTGTTTTGGGACTTCCGAAATGGTTAGCGCAATGGACCTAGGGAAGACAATAGACGAGATCGGAGCACTATTTGATGTTGATTCTACGCAGAAAACGCAGTATATGCGTTCTCAACTTACGCGGGCGAATCGACTGGCACCCGGTCTCAAAAGGCAACACTCACATCCGTAAGGCACCCGTATTCTATTTTAGAGCCTTGACTTAAGAGGTCTCAAACTTTCGACAACTGTTTTCAATCAGAGTACAAGAGGATGGGCATGCTTTATTCGATACACGAACGATTATATGACCTGGCGGGCTTATATAAAACTCCACCCATCCGTAGGATCATTATGGGAGTCTCCAGTGCAAACCACCCTGGGAACACTGGCGCGCAACTTGTGCTCCAACTTCTCACGCCCCTTTTCCGTGCCCCATATCAAGTACCCTGTGTGAGTCACTATGTGCAAGTCTTGAAGTGGGTGCATCGATACAAGTTGTTGTATGCAATCTTGGGAAGCTTTGCAAAATCGCAGAACAAGGCTCTGCAGACGTGGCCACGGATCCAAAACTCCAGACTCGGTTGTATTGGCATTGATATACTCCTGGAGGGTACCGTCGGGAATGTCGAAAAAGCCGAGAGCAAGAACTTGAACATGAGGAATGTGGCCGAGCCAAGTGGTGAGACAATCTGGAGTGTCTAGCGTGTTAACAAGCAACCTAGTAACTCTGCAGCGGGCGAAGAATGCGCGAACTTCTACCACAAAAGTCGGGTCATCTTGGTCTTTTGAGTGAATGCTCACGTCAAGAGACGGTGAGTTGCTGGAGATTAACGCAAGGATATGAGCATTGTAACTAGGATGTCTCCATGCCTGAAGGGCAAGTGTCCGTAGGTTGTTTAGAGGGATTAGACTAGGGGAGAAGTTCTGACTTGGGATAGCTGCGAAGTCTACAAGTTTCAAGGTGCGTAGCCTGGGGCAGGCTGCTAGTACAGCTGCGAGTTGTGACTGCGAGTACTGGGCCTGAAACTCGGGCGTGTCGCCGCCCCGAATCGATAGTTCAACTAGACCATGGTAGATGGCACTGTCCAAGGGAATATAGGTAGAGCCTAGATGCAGTTTGTGTAGAGATTGGAAAAATGCCTCAAATTTATTTCTTTTAATTCGCTTGTCTGTAAAGAGCATGCTCCGTAAGTCTGGGGTCACATAGTAGCTCGAGCCCCAAATTTCGAGTTGTTGAGCGGAACCTTGCGGGCCATGTCGAATCCAACGCGAAATCGCGCTAAGTAAGCGCTCTGATAGTGGAGTATCTTGATAATCCACCTCGAGAGAAGTCACCCGGCGGAAAAGTGGACGTAAGAAGGTCATAGATTTGTAGCCTGTGATGCCTATCGACGCGTCACTGTCCGACAGGTGAAGGTGCAAATTTGCTGACTGTGAACGTGTCACCCAAAGTCCAGCACGCAGGTACCATGAACTATCGGCAGGTTGTGTCAGGTCAATGTCGATATGAGACCAGAATGAAGATATAGAGAGCGAGAATTGGCGCCAGGAGCTGCAGACGTTTGGTATGACACTAGGTGCTAAAAGTCGTGCCTTCGTCTCGTACGTATCCATTAGGCACGAGCGACTGGATAGCTTGAAAATAACAAACAGTAGATCTTGCGGAAGTGTATTGATAGGAACCAGTGCTAGAGACCTATTGCGAACCGCATTTAGTTTTGAGTGTGTTATTCGAAGCTTCTGCTCGTCTAGGAAAGTTGACGGTAGTTGCTGGTCAAGTTCAGCAAGGGCGTGGTTGAACGAACGGCGAGATAACGGGTTGGCCGGAAAAGCCAGAAACGCAACGCTCAATGCAATGGTAGCTTTGGAATACTCCTCAATCGCACGGGTTAGTTGTATACGTGCCGACATCCAGACATGGAAAGATATAGTATAATTATCGGAGGAATCTGGGTCTACACTACTGTTCGAGTGTGGGCCTGAGTCAGGGTTTCGTCGCATCGTTCAATTGTTGGCGGCCTCCAGCCCCGGACCAGGCCTGGGGACAGGCTGGGGCCTGGCCGTCAGGCGCTAAAGCCAACCACGGTCTCGATCAATTTCAAACTATCATTTTGAATTTGAAATATGATCAATATTGTCTGCTGACCATTCGTTTTGTCTCATT
Source organism: Ceratobasidium sp. UAMH 11750 (assembly GCA_019677335.1). Classification (NCBI taxonomy): domain Eukaryota; kingdom Fungi; phylum Basidiomycota; class Agaricomycetes; order Cantharellales; family Ceratobasidiaceae; genus Ceratobasidium; species Ceratobasidium sp. UAMH 11750. The sequence goes on along the minus strand of WSLM01000049.1, from coordinate 17,987 downwards.
CATGTCTCAGTGTGAGTATTTTGCGAAAATACCCCCAGGGGAGTTGCCGGGTACTGTGCTGACTGGTGGGCTGCACCCCGGAGCATGACAAGGGGGGGCCTTGGTGGGGTTGTGCCTGTCTGGTCACGTGACCATTTTTCATCAAAAAAACCCTGAGATTCTACTATAGTAGGGTGGCTGTGCTCCAGCCTAGAATCGGGCTAGAATGAGCCGGGGCGGAAAACACACATGCGACGAAACCTGAGCGCGAGTCAGGCACCGGGCCTGGTCCGGGCCTGAAATCCTCCAGGCCTGATTCGGGCCTGCACACAACCGCCTGTGTAGGGCTGGCACAAGCATTGATTTCTATGTTATGATCGAGCAAGAGTAGATTAGTTCGAATTCTCCCGTCGCTGCTATGTATCTTACCGATAACCTCTGGTAAAAGTACTTTAATCAAGGCAGACTAGCACCGTGCGCCGAGAACGAGACAAGAGAAAGGGGTAAAAGGTCAGCAGGGGTGTGAGCTTGTTCATGATTGGCAGCCTTCAACAGTCTCGATCAATCTCCAGGAGCGAAGCGCCGTCGCTTATCTCCCCTCACAGCTTCCCAGTAACAACCACCACTCACTCGATCTCCCTCATCCCAGTCTAGACGGTCTTACTGCAAACTTCCCCCGCTTGACCCATCACCATGAAGTCCCTTCGGACCCGCCGGTCGACACCATCCTCAGCACCCCAACCTCGTCCACAAAAACAGAAACTATCCAAAGGAAACAAAGATGCTCGCAAATCCCGGGTCGACGATAAGATGAAACGACGAATGTCTGCGCGTTACGCAGACATATCTGACCCGCGCGACGCCGAGGTCCCGGACATGCCAGACCTACGCGACTTGCGGCGGATCAAGGCTGGCACCGGTCCGACGTTTTATGACGATGATGAGGACGAACCACTGGGTGGCGTTGGGGGTGCGATGGGCGAAGAGGCGAGGGTAGATGTATTGGATGTGAGGGATTTGGAGCAGGAGGATTTTGATCCTGATGCGTGTATGTGCCGCGTTTTCCCCAGTCTAAATTGGTATTTTACATGTTTTGGCTTGTACAGATTTGAGGAGCAAACTTGGATCGTCGACCGAAGCCGAACTGAGGAATTTCCATACGTCGTTGCAAACGACCAAGGACGCGACGGCACTAGACTTGCAGAAGAACGTTTTCAAAAAGTAAATCTTATTCGCTATTTCGTTTACCGGTGACTTACAGATGTTGTGTTACCGCTAGTTACGCAGACTTTGTTATAATATCCAAAGAAATTAGTACCCTCGAAAACGACATGCTCGAACTCAAGGCGTCGCTTCAAGGATGGAAGAATATGCCCAGTCTCCTCACACTTGACCAATCCGCCTCAGCAAACGACGCATCGGCCGCGGCCGACCGACGACGAACCGCTCGTTCCTCGATTGCAGACCTACGCACTCTCTATGTCTCGCAGCTACAAACTCTCCACTCTACGATCGAGGGTTCCGCTACGCTCGTTCCGACTATTCCAGGTCGACACATCATCACCGAGACGTCGGACCTCCAACAACTCAATGCCGCGACGTATCGACCGGAACATGGTGCCCATGTTGTGTTGCTTGACGATTCTTTGCTCGTTGCGCGGCGACGTCGTGGAAGGTTGGTTGCAGATCGGTCATGGGCACTTGGCGAAATCAGTTTGGTTGATGTGCGAGATACATCCGAGTTGCAGAACGTGTTCAAGATCAAAAAGGGGCAAGATACATTTGTATACCGAACTGAGCGATTGTCGGACAAGAGGACGTTGTTGGGGCAGTTTAAGCAGGCGGCGGAAGAGCTAGCGACGAAGAAGAGAAAGGAGAGGGAGGGCGAGCATGAGAGAAGGAGGAGCATGTGGAATGCTGGTGATGTGAGCTTCGGAGACTTTTACCGACTTGTTGCGAGTGCTAACGGCGCTGATTCCCTAACTTGTAGCCCAGGTCCATGGAACCAGACGCAATGCCCGCATTGCCTGCGTGGATGTTGGACATGGCGTCTGGTTCTGGGACTGCTCAAGCCAGGGCCGAACAAGATGCACAGTGGATGAATAGCTTTACCGACGAGTTGACCGTGGCTGTTGCATTGCGGGACTGGGGCGAGGCTGTAGATCTCGTGGTTAAAGGTTCGTAGGAAAAGGTTCTTAACGCTCGTTGCTTATATTTTACGTAGGTCAAGCCAGGACGAATACGATCCCCGGGTTGTCGTCCAAGCTTAACCCCCTGACCAAGCAATTGATTACCGACCTGCTCGGAGCGATAGCCGATCCCGCGCAACGACGTTCCTCTATTATCAAACTGGTTGCATATATCATGCGACTCGGCCCCGATGCTCTAGTTCGCGCAAGGGACACCTTTCTCGATGCGCGAGCGGCACTCATGCGTAAGCGTGTGCGAGCCATAAGATTTGAAGGAGATGCACAGTCATATATCAAAGAGCTTGCGCTGGTGGTATTTACGAGCGTTAAACACACGGCAGACTGGTACCTGGCGTCGTTCAAGGATATTGAGATGGCATCAGGTAAGCGTTGGACTTGATACCCTTCTCCTTGAATCTTATTCGACTGCAGGGCTCGTTCGGTGGGCAAAGGAGCAAGTGGAAGCCTTTGCCAAGATGTTTTGTATTCAAGTGTATGGTGCCGAGTCCAACACCTCCGAACACGCCGAAGTAGATGACTTGGCGATTGCCCAAGAATGCATACACGCGGCCAAGACGCAAAACAGGCGTGTGAGTTTTATTGCATGCAACTTGGTCCTGCGTCGTCGTGCTGATCCCTCGTGCTGTCCCTAGCTTCTCCGCGACATAGGGATGGACTTCAACTTTTTACTACTCGATTTGATCTCGATTCCTCTGCCACCAGAAGAGCGAGCTGCTGCCACGGCGCCCCAAACAGTGGTGCCAGAGCTGGCGATACCCGAGGATCCCAGTATCACTGAAGAGGCAGCTCCTGTGAGCATTGGTAAACCTCCAAGACCTCCTCGAAGCCCTGCCCCACCTCCGCCACGGTCGAGAGACCGAGACCGCGAAGGCTCGATTGGGAGGTGATCTCGGGTTGCGTATGCTTCACTGTATTAATGTTTATTAATCGGAATACTCCCGAGATATAATATTAACGCCGGGCGCAGTGCCACAAAATGATGCCAGTACAGCCCCATCAGCAGATCAAGACCGCGTGGCGATGCCCCAGAAATGATCCATCGGGCATCGTCGCACTGACCGCAGTCCTTGCCGACCACCTCACCCGCTACTTGAACCACCTCGCTCCCCCTCGGACCTTCCTACACGACACGTCTATTTTACGATGCACCCACGTTCCTGGGTCTTGGTGGTATTGCTTGGAATCTGCCAGAGTGCCTATGGCTGGAGCTTCTTGACACCGTTGAGCGTTGTTGGTAAGCTTCCATATATTCACATGGTGATTTTTCGCTAAAAACGATACGCCCAGAGGGCGGACATATCTCTTTTCAGCTAATTAACAATGATGGAGGAGGCTACAACGTAAGTGCGTGATTGCCGAGTACCCTTCCCACCTTATTGACGGGACAACAGTTCCCGTACACGTTTACGATATATAATAACGGTACCGGGAAGGACGAACAAGTAAATCTGCAGTATGTCTCCGCGACACCATTCTTTTGGTACGTTGATACCTTATATCCATGCCTAATCAGGCTCATTCATTTAAATATGTATGCAGGGACAACAATCAACCAGTGGGGGCGTTCTTAAAATTCCGCATAGTAGACGTAAACAATTTTGTTTCTACGACAGATTATGTCCAAGTATCGGTATGTTGTATGCTTGTGCTACTCTACCTACGTTCTGATCCTGGTTCAATAGCCGAATCCGACGTTTGTGTCGAGTATGAGCGTGCAGTCTACTGCCGTAGGTGCTGGTAGTCTGCGGGGCGAGTGAGCCTTGATTGCTGACGGCTTCGGGTTTGTAGTCCGTCATATCACTCGGGAGCACACTCACTAGGAATACGAATTCTGTGGTGAGTTGTTCAATTACATTGGGAGTCTACGTAACTTGAATTTACCTTTGTTGTGCCAGTCGCTGACACCCGCTCCAACTGGCATTCAAACTTCTACGTGAGTTGCCTAGTGTAAACTATAGGCGTATCGTTTAACGTTTTATGTCCAGGGCAACCGCAGGTCCGGTCAAGACGAATGTCGGCGCAATCGCTGGTGGAGTAAGCAGTTTGATTTTGTCAGTTGATCGTTGACTTACCCTCACTCAGGTCGTGGGCGGTGTTCTCATACTTGCCACTATCGTGGCAGCCGCTGTTCTATTCCTCTGTCGACGTCGAAAACGCCCCGATCAATCCGCCAAGGTTGACCTGGATGAACCGATACCCCCATTCACCGTTACCCCGTTCACATTCGACAATAATACGAATGTGCACTCTTCCGACGGAACCATATCCCAAGGCGGGACCACGGCTTATGCGCCTACTTTACAGGGAGGACCTAGCTCCTACGCTCCCTCGGAAATCTATGCTGGACAACACGACGCACCCCCTATTTATTCGCCACCTATGTCTCCGGGTTCTTCTTCAACTGTTACACGAGGATATAGTCAAAGAAAAGGGGCGTATGCCCCTGTAAGCACTGTTCCGCACTGAGACGTTGCCCTGTGTTCTTTACCTGTTTCTTCAGAACGCTTGATTATTTTTATGAGCCCCTGTTTGCATGATACTGGGGTGTATCTGGCCTTGTATTGTTCACGCATTCAATAGTATATTATCGAAAAGACACTCGTCACTCTGAAAACTATAACCCATCATAAGAAATCTCCACCTTTGGTTCTGCGTCTTTCGCCCGCTTCGCCTTTTTGGCCGCCCTCTCTTCGGCTTTCAGCTCTTCCCAATCTTCTGCATCATCCCCACTCTCGCTAGCTTCTCCCTCATCCTCGTCCTCGTCGGCTTTGGTTTCTTTCTGTTTCTTTAGCCACATCCGTTTCCTCTCCTTCTTTTCCTTCCTGGTATCTCTAGCTTTGACCCTAGCCACCTGATTACTCCACGCGCTGTTTTTCTTCTTCTGCAAGTCCCGCTGTTCTCGCGTAGCTTCACGTTCCTGGCGACGTGCCGAAGCGGTCTCGGCTGCAGATTGGAGAGCGGCGAGTCTCTGGGCTTCCCGCGTTTTGTCCAGATAGGGGATGGTACCCCACTATATGCGGGTTCAATTACGAATTAATTTATGGGGCATGGAGTAACTCACATCAATATCAAGGTCCGACCACCCTTCACGCGTGACGAGTTCTGGCATTTTCGGTAATCGAACGAGTCCAAAACTTTTAGCGACGCCAACTAGGTCTAGGTCTTTGATTCGGAAGATGTAGGACGCTTCGTGTTTAGAGTAGGCGCGCACGAATGAGACGAATGCTTTCATGCTCTGGTGAGGCTGTCAGGACGTCACTGTGGGTGATAGATTTGGACAAATCGCACCTTGTCGTAGATGTCACGGTCGGCCTGAACGGTGGCTTGTATTGCATGGAATAGAGCTGTTGCGGCGTCGTCGAGCGGTCGATCAGAACTTGTTTGCGAGGTGGATGTACCGTCGGAAGATATGTATGGATATTCCTTCAAGGGTATTTGCCGTACTGCCAAGAAATCTATCGTGGAGTAATACTCAACCCTTCGCTGATTCACCCGAGCAACGTTCACCAACGACTCACCAACATACTCCCTCTCCCGCCCCTCACACAATAATGCCCAGGCCCGGCCCTTTCGTCCAGCCCTGGCAGTCCTCCCGGCTCGATGGCTATACTGTTTAGGATCTGTCGGTGGGTCGTATTGGATGACTGCGTCGACGCCGGGTAGGTCTAGACCACGAGCTGCCACGTCCGTCGCAAGGAGAAGAGAAGGTGAGGATGGGGTCGAGGGATGGGCGGCAAACGCCGCGAGAGTGGATGCGCGTTTGGATGGGGTTAGGTGGCCGTGGAGTGTATATATTTTGGTGGTTGATAGATGTGGGAGGGGTGCAAGGATCTGAGTTGGTGAGTCGAGTGAAACAATAGTCGGAAAGGAGGAACTAACTTTAGAGAAATACTCTACGCATGCGCAAGTAGCAAAATACGCAATGAACCGGGCAGATTTGTGTGTATTGCGCTCGTGTGAGAGTATGCGCAAGAACTGGAGTGTCTTTTCTTCTGCTCGACAGGCTATAAACGAGTTTTGTAACCTGCGAGGCATCAAGTTCTGACCCATATACTAATCTGATTGACCTACGTCGCAGGAGTCCGCCTTTCCGCCACCACCTCTTCGCCCGCCTTGCGTTTCTTGTTCTCCACCTTGACGACTATTCGTACGGGGTTTCTTAAACCGACTCGAACGAGCTCGGAGAGCGCATCTGTCATGGTGGCGCTAAACAACCCAGTTCTGCGTTGTTTGGGGAGATACTGGAGGATTTTTGAGATGGAGGAAAGGAATCCCAGGTCGAGAAGCCTAGCCCAAGCCTAATCAATTCTTTGTTCTCAGATCAATGTCCGGATCCAACATACCTGTCCGCCTCGTCGAGAACGAGAACCTCGAGTTCTTTGACGCTCACACGAGCCGCACCCCGACCCAGGAGGAACTCTTCAATCCGCCCGGGGGTGCCAATGACAATATCGGCCGAAGTGTCGATAAACCTTTGGACGTCCTGAGTTGGCGTTGAAGTGGTGCCCGAAATGAGAAGGAGTGGAGGCGGGTACGTCGGTGGGGGAGGCGGTTCGTCGGGGTCTGCTTCGGGATCCGTGGGCGGAGTCGGTTGAGCGTCCAAGAAGAGTTGGAAAATCGAGTGGATTTGAGCGGCTAGTTCACTGTTACGCTATTCTTGATACTTTGCCCGTTATTGCCATGATCAAGTACTTACCGAGTCGGTGAAATGACAAGTGCACCAACCTCGTTCTTGCGAAGAGGCGTCTCTCGGCGTATTAGCTTTTCGATAATTGGGATAACAAACGCAAGTGTTTTTCCGGATCCTGTAACGGCCTTTTCACTCCGGTTGTAGCAGATGCGGTGTGGCGGGGAAAGGGCTCACCTCGACGACTACGTCTTTATGCTTCATGAAGAGTGGGATGGTACTTGCTTGTACTGGAGTCATTTGAGAAAAGCCTTGGGCCGATATTACTTCTTGTCTGATGATGTACCACAAAGTTTACTATGGATTTATTTGCGGGGAAGAGGGCCGAGTAAACTTACACCCATGGTGTTAGCTTGGGTTCGAGCTTTGACCACGACCCGGCAAAAGATGGTGCTTGAGCGAGAGATGCCATGCAAAGTTCGCAAGACTAGTGGAATCCAGACAATTTCACTTAATCACGAGGATTAAGGTCGTGCAGGACTCTCAGGATAATTAGCCTCGGTCCAGAGAGTACGTTTCGGCGAAGTCTGGAAACAGAGTACAGGTGTTGTGGTTGGTCAGTCGGGAAATTTCATTTGCAATCAGCGCGCCGATCAATGTGCTACGTAGCAAACACCTGCCAAATAGAGTCTAATGGGTGGTTTACCTCTCCTGAACCAACCTACCACACCGGCGTCATTAAAGCATTGTCCTACATCCCACATGGACTCAAACACTGCAAACCTCGACCAATCCGTAACAAATGCCCAGACAACCGCAGCCAACGGGCTTAGCGAACTTCGGACACTCGAAGAGGCTCTGACGGGTGTCAACTCGGTTTTGACTCGAGAAGGGGAAGAGCTGAGTGAACACGACCTTGCGCAGCTCTTGCAGGAACTGGATGCGGCGGAAATCGTTGCGGATGGTGTAGAAAGCAAACTGGACGAGCTTTTAAAGAATCTCGGAGGAATGTTAGATGGGTTGCAGGGGGTTGGAGAGCAGACGAGCGAGGCGGTGTCACCCTCGGGTCAGGATGAAAAGGCGTTAAATGAGAATTAGAGTTGACGCTCTCGTGAGTCTTACGATGTCCTGGTATGGGAGCAATGATCATCATGGCGGGTTAGATTCATGTTCCTGATCCTGTACATCATCAACTGCCTCGTAGCCAACCCAAACTACTTCAGAGCATCCGTCACACCCGATATAATGTACCCCTTCCTCGAGCTCCCGTTCCTCAATAGTGAATAACCCCCCACAACGACACGGATATGACCATTTTGATCTTACATCACCGTCCATTCCCGTAACCTCCTCCAACGCAAATTCATCAAGCGAAACCTCGTGTGCGGGCCGCTGGACTACGGAAGTCAACACGACTTTTCCTTTCCCTTCTTTGAGCAGTTGGTTGTAGGCTGCTCGGAGGTCGGGATTGGTCAGGGTTCGAAAAGCGCTTTGGAGCTGCGATATTAACACTGCGGGAGTAGGCTGCTCTCGAACTGGCTCCTGGGTGTGCTTGTCTGGATGTGCTTTCAACAACGCCGTTCGGTAACCCCGTCGGATATCCATGATGTTAGCGTTTTGCGCCACTCCTAGGAGACCATAGTAGTCCGTCTGCTCGGGGCTCCCGTTAGATTCTGCCATCATTTCGACTGCCATAGGGTCGTTATCACCTTTCCCTGCCGTGATTGAGGTAGCGTACTAACCTTGAACCCGTGCACGTATGGTTGCCTCCAAGATTTGGTTGGTCCTGATCACTAATTAGTCTACAAATCTTGTAATCCATCTGACTCAGCAGATTCGCGTCATCTTGAACTTTCCCAGGCAATTGTGAAATTGATATCTGTAGGATTATTCACGCCCGTCCGACCCTCGCCTTCCCCTAGACTGCCAACAGGTGCGTATCCATAATGCGCCAACGCGAACCGCTATACTCACCTACACTACCCGCAATACCTAGAAATAAAATGTCCTTCCTTCGCGCCGCCTCTCGCAATATTGTAAGTTTGCAACTTATTCCACCACCATACGCTGAACTCTCGTCAGACCACCTCGGCTCGCCGATACTCCACTGTCCCCCCGCCAGCTGCTAAGTCGTCCAACCTCCCGCTCCTCTTGGGAGTTGGCGGGCTTATTGGCCTAGGCGCATACGTCTACGCCGATCGCGCAGGCGCCGCGTCCAAGCCCAAGGTCCCGCTTGTCAGCGCACTAGACAAGGACAGCTTTAAGGAATTTGTTGTCAAGAAGGTTGAGCCGTATAATCACAATGCTGCCAAGTAAGCTGGAATTATATCGTTGGATAGTAATCTAAACAAGTTGAGGACAGGTTCACGCTTGAGCTTCCGCCGGGTACTGCTACACTGCTGCCGGTGTCTGGGTTGGTATACCTCAAGGCTTCTGGCTCGGACCCTAATGCGCCGAAAGATAAAAAGGGCAAGTGAGTACCCCATGCTTTCCACTATAGAAAGCCATAACTGATGGGCTTACAGTCCTGTAGGGCGCCCTTATACGCCTATTTCTAACCGGGAGCAAGAAGGAGAAGTAACTTTCCTTATCAAGAGATATGATACGGGTAAGAACACCTTTTTAATCACAATTTTCGGTGTTTTCAATGCATCGTTAGGTGTACTCACGCCGTACATCCACAATCTCAAGCCTGGCGACAAGGTCGACGTTAAAGGCCCCATCGTAAAGCGACCGTGGAAGATCAACGAGTTTGAGCAGGTTACTCTGATTGCTGGTGGAAGCGGCATGTGAGTCTATCGTTTCTTCTGCCCCGCTACTTATACTAACTGTTGGCTAGCACCCCTATGTATCAGGTGCATCACGTTTTTGATTTGATGCGCCAGGCTGCAACTAAACTGCGCTCTGAAGCTCCTCACCCACTCTCTTGGTGACCCAGATGACAAGACCAAGTTCAAACTCTTGTTCGCAAACGTCTCTCCTGCCGATATCCTTTTGAAAGAGGAATTTGACAAGCTCAAAGCCAAGCACGGTGACCGATTTGACGTCTTGTACGTGGTTGACAAGGGCGACAAGAATTGGACAGGTAGGTAGCCAGCCCGCAGGACGTTCACCACAGATGTTAACTGAGCCATACATAGGCCCCACTGGATATATTACGAAGGACTTGTTGAAGAAGGAGATTGCGCCTGCGTCTTTGGGAACGAAGACTATGGTGTATGTGTGTGGTATGTGCACTTGTACCGCGGGTGGTAATCTATGGCTTATGCGTATATGCAGGTCCTCCTGGACAGATGACTGCTATCTCTGGTACGTGTCCTATTTTAAATCCGAGGCTCCTGCTGACATACTGGTCACTCAGGCCAGAAGGATGGTATGAAACAGGGCGAGCTTGCGGGTGCATTGAAGGAACTTGGGTTCACTTCAGAACAAGTAAGTTCTGATATCGCTCCCGACTACTCGTAGCATTTTACCGTGACACTTTGCAGGTATTCAAATTCTAGACAGCTTCCATGCTAGATCGTGTAAAAATTCGGTATACAGCAAAATCAAAAACATTTGGGGATACAACCCAGTTTTGGTAAATTGAATAAGCTATAGGACTTTCCCGCCAAGGCATTACTTAGTCTTTGCTTTTCCCGTAATCTCATCCATGATCTCCTTCATCCTGGCCTTCTCAGCTTCCCCAGTTTTAAAGCCCACCATCGTCTGGGGAGGCGCATAATCATCCGGCAGCCGCTCCTCGCCTAGCCAAATCCTCGTGCGCTCGACAGATACGTGCACCCCATCGCCCATCGACCTCAGAAGATTGATCGCCTCGCCTCGTGCAACATTTGCAGTAAAATCATCAAGCGGCCTGGGCAGCGTACGTTCCCTCCTCACGCGCGCCTCGGCAAGATCCTGGAACGTCAATGTCTGCCCGTCTTTGGAATCCTTTAGGAGCTCTTCAACTAGTTCGGGAGCGGGTACGTTTACGTCTTCGTCCAGGTCATTGTGGGCGATAGAGGCATCGTGCTCGAGCTTGCCGGGGGCAGCGAGGTCGGCCAGTGAGACGGAAAGTGTAAGCCAGCGGCCACAGGCAAATACGCCAACACAGGAGAGGAAGAGGGCATGGAAGAGGCTAAAGTTGTACACTTTGCGGATTGCGGAGATGAGGGTGAAGATGGAAATGTTTTTGCCATCGTGAGGTCTGGCACTTTGGTAAGTACAAAATGAAAAGGGGAAGCGATATGAGAGCGTACATATAACCATGGTTTGCGAGTGTGTTGAGGGCTGGGCAGGGGGAGCGGCTGTCCTGACCACGGACGGCTTGCACAAAGATATGCTTGCCAGTTGTGAAGGGATTCGGGGTGGACATGATTGCAGAGACGAGTAGCGAGGTAACACTGGCAATGGGTGAATGGGCCGCCTCTCATTGGACCTTTATATTGCTGCTGTTATCGGGTGCAATAATGGTGCAAAGGCTTGACCCTATGCACGCAAGGCGAGCGTTAATGCGATCTGCAGCAAAATCAAGTTCTCCCCGGGCTGAGATACCCGATGACCGTGCTTGGCGGGGGCTTTATTCATGACCACAGATGGAACCAACCTTTCTGTGGTATACCCGCCAGCATGTTCTAGGCTTGACCAGGTACATGCCGGTCACTCAGCCAGATTGTGACTATCAGTTACCCCGTCCTAAATGCTGTGCGAACCGAAAGGAGCAATACCCAAGTCCTTCTTGCCCTGAGGGTTATACTTCGAGGCACCAAACCTTGAGATAAGAGATTTTCTCCAAAATGCTCGGAATCGAGATCCCGAACCAGAAGCTTGGACTGTATGCATCGGTGCAAATGAAACCAAACACTTCCCGACACATCATGTGACGTCGACATCACCACCCGCTCACCCGGAACGGATCTCGACCCGAGTACAAAACCAAACCCAGGGAAGGCATTTTGCTTTCGTGTGCTCTCCTAGTTCTCAGTCTTAGCTATGATTCCGACCTCTAAAAATGCAACCTCGAGCGTATTGCGACAAGTCGCGCGCAAGTCGACTTTGGCTGCGTTGGTCGTCGAGTCTCCGAGGAGTATCAACGCAGCCGCGTATCCTCGTCCGATCCAAAGCAGGTCTATGGGATTGGCGAGGCGCCACGGGGGGCTAGGCATAGCCCATGGTATCGCGACAGGCGAGTAGTAAATCAGTGCGATGTACTGGTATTCACCTCGGTATTTAGTCGCTCCCTCTGGCAGTACCAAAAAACTTGGAACGGCGAAGCCTCTGTTCGACAAAATTCTGATTGCCAACAGGTACGACAAACAAGCTCGGTTGCACGCGATATACTCAGATGAACTAGAGGAGAGATTGCTTGCCGGGTCATTCGAACCGCGCGGAAGCTGGGTATTAAGACGGTCGCAGTCTACAGTGAGGTCGATAGGGAGGCTTTACATGTAAAGATGGTATGGCCAGCTTTGATTTACGACTTTAAACAGAAATACTCACTGCACCTTATCGCATAGGCTGACGAGGCCTATTGCATCGGGCCCGCCCCTTCATCCGAAAGCTATTTGCGAATGGACAAGATAATCGAGGTTGCAAAACGGAGTGGAGCGCAGGCTATTCACCCAGGGTAAGCATACACGATACGTCCACCTACAATACTATCAACTCTCGCAGATACGGGTTCCTGTCCGAAAACGCCATCTTTGCTCGGCAACTTGCCGATGCTGGACTAATTTTTATTGGCCCTCCTGCGCCTGCTATCGTCGCGATGGCATCCAAGTCTGAGTCCAAAGACATCATGACGCGTGCGGGGGTGCCTTGCGTACCGGGATACCACGGAACAGACCAATCACCCGCCAAACTTTTGCAAGAAGCCAAGAGCATCGGATTTCCTGTTCTTATCAAAGCCGTTCTTGGTGGCGGAGGCAAGGGGATGAAGATTGTATACGCCGCAGACGACTTCGAGGACGCTCTTGCCTCTGCTCAACGCGAGGCGACCAAGTCGTTTGGTGATTCGAGGGTGTTGGTGGAAAAGTACATCGAGAGACCTCGGCACGTCGAAGTACAGGTATTTGGCGACATGAAGGGAGAAGTCGTGTATCTTTGGGAGCGTGACTGTTCGGTCCAGCGAAGACACCAGAAGATTATTGAAGAGGCACCCGCGCCTGGACTTGGCGAGGACATTCGTCAGGAACTGGGAGAGAAAGCTGTGGCGGCCGCCAAAGCAGTGGGCTATGTTGGCGCTGGAACTGTACGTTCATATCTTTGCGTTTCATGGACTGTACTAAACTGGGGTAGGTCGAGTTTATATTCGATAACGACACCCAACAATTCTATTTTATGGAGATGAATACTCGATTACAAGTAGAGGTCAGTGATGTGCTCATCCCAAGGATCTTGCGTTAACGTCGAGGGTACAGCACCCCATTACAGAAATGATTACCCAGCAAGATCTAGTGCAATGGCAGCTAGAGGTACGAGGCGTATTAACTGTTTATCCAATTCACTCACAATTATGACGTAGGTCGCCTCTGGTAACCCACTCCCGTTACAACAACACGAGATCCCTCGCATTGGCCATGCGTTTGAAGCACGGTTAGTGATTATACGGAATCATGGGCTACTTAAATAACGATAGTGCTAGGATATATGCGGAGAATCCGCGCAACAACTTTATGCCCGACGTCGGACCTTTACTTCACCTAACGACGCCAGCACCTTCAGAGTCTGTGCGACTCGAAGATGGATTCGAGGCGGGCTCTCAGATCGAAGTTTTCTATGATCCTCTTATTGCCAAGTTGGTTGTTCATGGCAGGGACCGCACCGAGGCTCTTCGAGTACTCCGCAAGGCGCTCGAAGAGTATCATGTTGTAGGGCTCAGCACTAACATCGAGTTTCTACATGCCTTGGCGAGCAATAAAGCGTTTATCGAAGGAGATGTTGAGACTGGGTTTATCAAGGCGAGTGTGCTAAGCCCACCTGGTTCTTCACAATCTCACGTTCTTGACAGAAACATAACGATGAATTGTTCCCACCAATCGTCGAGCCTGTACCCGAGCTCCTAGCTCAAGCAGCCTTGTTCGTCGCCCTCCGAGATCAGCCAGTAATCCCACCTCTAGGCAACACCTCCCCATGGGCAACGCTTTCGACACGGCGCTTCGGTGGTGAGCTCCACGAACGACGGGTCTTATTCCACCACGAAAGCCTAGCCGATGCACCCCTTGAAGCTACCGTCACATCCCTCTCTCCAGGCAAATACACGGTCAGGATCGTCACACCTACCACGAACCGCACCTTTGAGAACATTTCAGCACGACTCGGCGCTGGGAGCTCCACTATTATCGAATGTGCGCTGGACAATGCGCTATACCGAACGACCATCGTCCCGCAACCACCCGCCGGAACTGGATTAAACACTGCCCCAGAGCGTCTGCACGTCTTCCACGGGGGCGCCAAGACAGTTCTTAGCATCTCTCCACCCAAATGGCTCCTGTCGCTTGGGAACGATTTGGCCAAGAGCGTCGGGGGAGGCTCGATACGTGCGCCGATGCCGAGTGTGGTCGTCGAGGTCAAGGTGAAAGTTGGAGATGTGGTGAAGAAAGGGGACATTGTTGTTGTGCTAGAGAGCATGAAGACAGAAACGGTGTTGCGTGCTTCTATCGGTGGGGCGGTGGAGAATATGGGATGTGCGGCTGGGGAAATGGTCGAAGAGGGCAAGGAGCTAGTGGGGATTCGCACTGAAGAAGAGAGTAGTTAAGGGCACACGGCTGAAGTATTTTAGGTACTATATGATGAATTTTACATGCCCAGAAATCAAAGGTGAAGTAAATACTATAGGCGAGTTCACGAAGACAACAAGGAACCGAGTATCAACGAGTCGAAAACACTTAGCGCCGCACGACGCCCCCAGAAGGACGTCTCCGCTTCTCATTCCGAACAGGTCCGCGACGATTGTCCCTTTCCGGCATCCCGGCCGTTACCACCGGCCCCGAGAATGCGCCGGTACTTGCATGAGTACTTGAATAGTTTGTTGCGCTAGACGTACTCGTTGGCTCGGGAGGTGGTGGGTATTGAGGAGGATCCTGGTAGGAGTGCGTGTATGCGCTCACGTAGCCAGCGGGGGGAACGAATTGGTGGGGCTGGTTCTGCATGAAAGACATAATGTTATCGCTGGGGTGGGCTGGCTCTTGCGTGCTTTTGGGATTCCCGCGACGGTATACCCACCACAGAATGAACAACAGTGTGATCAGGAGCAGAGCTCCAGCTATACCCTGCAGGTTACCATTAGCCGGGGTCTCGGAGAAGAAGCGGGGACACGCACAACTCCAACGACCACACTAGCCGAAACCTCTTTTGTGTCCCTGCTTGGGAATATGTATCAGTTGTGTTCAGTTTTGCCCTAGTCTTTCACCCACGACATCTCAGACCCGCCTCCTACGGGCGTCTTGAAAAGCTCGTCAACTTGAACTGGTGCATGATTCTGAGCAACTCACACTAGTTGCCCAAGGGTAGCCGTAGGTCCCCGTTGGAGTTGCTTGGCTGGTTGCCGTGCGCGAGAACAACGAAACCATCGACTGGGTACAGAACAAACAGCTTAGAGCCGCTCTTGATCAATCAACCCCGAGCGTACCGCCACTGATTGAACGCTTATGCTCGACGCAAGAGCCCCAGCATCTGACTGAGTAGGGTGACACCGGATCCGCTCGCCGTGTAGCACCAAAGAATTAGGGTTCGGCTCACCTGCACAGTCATGTTATAACCGCTGGAGGCCACGTTGACGTTGGCTTTGCTAACCAAGCGAAATTCAAGAACCGTCCCTGCAGGTTGGTTGCAGTACCTGTATATGGGGCTTTATCCAGCGAGCTGAAATAGTGAAGCAGCAAAACTTACTGACCAGTAGAATGGGGTCGAATTAGTGTATACAAGGCCGATTTGTTGGTTGGGCTGGTTGAGGACCTTTTTGATGACAGTCATGGTGTATGGGTACTATGGAGCTGGCAGTTAGCATCCTGCGGGTGCGCATGTTTTCGGCCAGTTGGGACTCACAAAAAAGCCTCCACCATCGTCAACAACTCGGAACTCGGCATTAGCGCCCTCTACAGGTCGGTGGGAGGGGGGGGTTCAAAAAGCATTTCTCTTCCCTTTCAATCTCAGGCTCACCTACGATACCGCGGGGTGGCACAAATGCCCAGCCCATAACCACTTGAACTAGATTTGTCGTCAATGTCAGCCATAGAAGCATGCTTGTGAATTTTGCGAAAAGCATGGTTCGGCGTGCTCAACGGGCAGAGGGGGTATAGATTTTAATGAGAGGGTGGCGGTGGGGAAGAAGCAGCACAACAGTTTACAGTAGCGCCAGCAGGCCGGCGTGCCTCGGAGGAAGCACACAAGTCGCTGTCTATCGCATGGCAGTGCAATATCAACCAGTGGGAGGCGCCCGTAAGAGTACGACAAACCCGTCAACCACATTTGATGTCGAACTGTGGGTGGCGCTGGATATATGCATTTAGCCGCCGAGGTCGTGCCGGTGTGGCTGAGAAGCATGCATAGCACGGGCTGTCCATATATGTCCAAGATCGCCTCAACGGACATAAGCATAGCTCGGACCGTGCGAATCAAGGCACTATGCCCGAGTTGGTCTAAGGGGACGCACTCAAGCGACAAGCTTGCTCATTTCGGGTTTATTTGCGTTCAGCGTTTGCTGGCGCGTGTTCGAATCACGCTGGTGTCACTTCTTTTTGTGTGCTCGCTGATACTCATGCGCAAACCATGACTTGGTACTTGAGCTCATGACAATGGTTCGGGGATGTGATATTACTGGGGGAAACAATGCATTTCGAGGATTGATTCACAAGAGTCTGTAGTCTACGATCACAACGCTAATGTCGTAGGGGTGCCGGGGAGGGATAGTCGGAAATAAGCGAGGGACTTGCTGGTTGCAACGGTGGCAAATCCTAGGCCAGCCCTCTCAAATTGCTCACGTCAAGCGCGAGTGCCCGGTCCATCCTCGACTGGTGAGAGCGCAGCGCAAGTACCGGGCGTGTTCGTGATATGGTTGCCTCGCACAGTCCTGTGAGCTCGCACCCTGTCCCTGACTCGCGCGGACGCCGTAGCGCCAGGACAGGAGCATCGAGCTCGACGACCTATGTACTTCTTGAGGACTTCTGCGAAGCTAGCTACCTGTGGGGAAGGTTAAAATCACGGGAATTGATAGACTAGACATAGATAGACCTCTCTGAGAGCCGCTGGATGCTGAGAGGGCCGTCGTGCGCATCGAAAGCGCCTGGCTGGGCACACTGATAGAAGATGTCGGTTTGAGCTCGTTGCTTGGTGAGGAACGCTTACTTGTGGGCAAGACCCACGAGGGTCACGATGTTACACGGCAGAGCAGCGGCAGAGTAGTGAAGCACGACGCCTGGGATGGAGGGGCAAGTAGGGGTGGGGGTTGAGAGCAAGTCACTGGCTAGAGGCGGTCGACTTTATAACCCCCTGAGCACGACCGAATTGTAAATGCTCTGCTCATGGCAGAACGCTCAGCGTGCATCCCGCCGAGCGGAGTTGGACCAAAGCCTGCAGTCTATACAAATTTTGTGCTTTGCAAGCTTCTCAGCCACACCGACATAACCTCGGCGGTGGCTGAATGCGTATATCAAGCGCCGCAGTTCCTCATCAAATGTTGGGGTTGACAGGCGCCTCCCACTGATTGATATTTCACTGCCATGTGATAGACGGCGACTTGTGTGCTTCCTCCGAGGCACGCCGGTCTGCCGGCACTGCTGTAAAATGTTGTTCTGCTTCTTCCCCTCCACCATCCTCTCATTAAAATATATACCCTCCTGCGTTGGGCGCGCCCAACCATGCTGTTCGCAAACTTCACAAGCATGCTTCTATGGCTGACATTGACGACAAATCTAGTCCAAGTGGTTATGGGCTGGGCCTTTGGTTTGCCACCCCGCGGCATCATAGGTGAGCCTGAGATCAAAAGGCAAAAGAGATGCTTGTTGAATCCCTCCCAACGACTTGTAGAAGGTGCTAGTGCTGAATTCCAGGTTGTTGACGATGGTGGAGGCTTTTTTGTGAGTCCCAACTGGCCGAAAACATGCGCACCCGCAGGATGCTAACTGCCAGCTCCATAGTACCCATACACCATGACTGTCCTCAAAAAGGTCCTCAACCAGCCCAACCAACAA
>WSLM01000048.1:0-32927 GCA_019677335.1 Ceratobasidium sp. UAMH 11750 | reverse complement strand
ACTTCGCGTGATAGTGGTTCAGCCTCGGGAGATGAAGTGAGCCATTCAAGGACGTTGGTGTTTGTCAATGCCGTTAGACAGTTCCAGGCGCAGTTCCTAGTCCATTATCAGCAGAGAACCACAAACGTATCGTATGTACCGCACCAGATAACCTTTTCCCACCTCCTGATCTGGATATTATCAACCACCTCGACCTCCAACCCGCCAGCCGCGAAAACCGAGGTCAAGGAATCAAGCCGTTTCTTCTCTACCGCCGGATCCAGCTTTGATGTAAACAACCCAATTTCATCCTTGACACCGCGTGGATGCTCGACAACACCAGGGCTGACTTGCGTTGCACCAACCCACGTCTGAATACGATTAATTGGAGAAGAAGTTCGAAATGTGGCGTGCACTCACAACGCAGCTTATGATAGTATTACCCGGCCACCGCGCGCGAACGCCATCCTACAAGTGAACTAGTCATGCGTGTCTCCTATCAAGCAGAAATAACGTACTTCAATACCCACGCCGTTTTGAATCAACACGATCGTTGAGTGATGAGTTATAAACGGTTCGAGAAGCTGGGGCAGAGACGGCGACGCATTCAGTAGGGCTTTGGTCGTCACGATGATATAGTCCCATGTAGGACGAGCGTTGCCAGAAGGTTCCGGTTGGGCGCTCGAGTAGACTGACGGTTGATATAGGGACAGTCAGTCGGGCTTCGATTGTTCGGTGTGTTTATTACCGTTGCCGAACCGGACAACGCTGTTCCCCCAGACTGAGCTATTCACGCGGAGGCCCTGGAATAAGTTATAGTTAGAAGTATGCGATAGATACTTATTGGGACTTGCGTTATTCTTGACCGAGTCGATATTAGACCTCGCAACCGCAGATACCGTACAGCCCGCACGATGCAGAGCAAGCGCGTGAACAGCTCCGATGCTGGCAAAGAATCAGGGCCCAGCAATTTCACAAAAAAGCGCGCTCACCCGCCTAGTCCAAAGACAAGGTAGTTGGCCATGATTGTCGCAGATAAACCACGTGACCTGCATTCTTTTCCCCTGGCTGTTGAAATCGCCCCTATTGTTTCGCCCTCGTTTTCCGCTTGGCGCTCCTTTTCAGTCGGACCAAGCCCCTGCGGTTGCCACCAACATGAGACATCGACCTCGAGTTGTCCCGTTTCTAGTCACAGAGTCGGACAAATGAATTCAAATCCGGAGCAACGCCCAACCTTCTCGCTGATCGACCGTCACGACGGCGAAAAAAAAAAGTCCCTGGTGACGGTGGAGCATCAGCCGGAGTCTGGGGTATATATGAGGCCCTGGGGAGGGAGACGGCGATTCAGGTCACCCCCCAGCTTGGTCTGGTTCATTCGTTGTTTTTCGTTTCCTCTTTTTCTTCGGTCTTTCGTTTCGACATTCTTTGGTGCCGGCAGTGAGTGCTGCGAGTGTGTTCGTGTCGGTGGTACTCATCGTTTTGCAGCCTTCATTTACCAAATTAGTCCGACTTTCCCTTTGACATTTTATCCATCATGAAGGTTTCCGTGTTCTCTATTCTTGCTCTGGGAGCTTCTTCGGCTTTGGCCATCCCATACCCCGGCTATGCGAGGGTACGTCCAATCCTCGACTTTAAACGCTCTGATTCTGATGTCTGTTATAGTCTGGTCTTGTCGTTCGCGGGAACCAGGGCGCCGAAGGTACGTCGCACAGATCAAACATATGGGTTTTTACTCATCCTCCTTTCCTATAGCCAACAACTCGACTGCCAGCACGTCGAGCACCGCGATGGCCCACCAGAACACCGCTAAGGTGGGGGATATTTCATCACAAAAGTCCACCCTCGCTCATCTTTCTCCAGGCGACCACCACCGAGAGCGCCAACAATCGCAAGGCGACCGAGACCAATACCAACACCAACGCCAAAGCCACCGAGACGGCCACCGAGTCCAAAGCCACTGAGACCAACACCAATGCCAAAGCCACCGAGACCAACACCAACACCAAGACGGCGACAGCGACCAACGCCCACAACACGGCGACGGCCACCGCGACCGAGTCTCGCGACCGCAATGGCGGCAACGGCAAGGAGACCAATACTGCCACCACCTCTGCCGCTCGCGAGACGAATACTGCTGGTGCCGGGCAGGAGAAGACCGTAACTGTCACCAAGACCGTCACTGTCGTACGTATCGTCTTGTTCTTGTGATTTTTTTGTCCGGTACTAAGCATTGTTGTGTAGACTGAGAAGGCGATGCAGACTCACAAGGCTGGAAACGGTAACAACAAGGGCAACGGCAACGGCATGGACAAGGACAAGAACAAGAACGGTCAGGGTAATAATAACGACAAGAACAAGAACCAGAATGGCCAGAACCAGAACCATAACCAGAACGGCCAGAATGGTCAAAACGGTCAGAACGGTCAGAACCACAACGGTCAGAATGGCCAGAACGGCCAGAACGGCAACGGGATGAATCACAAGGGGAATAACGGAGGGAAGAACGGATCGACAACAGCGGTGCGTTTATTCACTTGGATTATCCGTTTGGCCTTGATCTAACGACCGCTTAGACTGCCTCCACAACATCTTCTGCTGCAAAAGAAACCGCCACCAAGACTGCTGCCAAGAACAACCGCGAGACTGCCTCTACCTCGGCTGCCGCTTCGACCGAAAAGGCCGCCAAGAACACCCAGACTCACGCCGCCGCCACTTCGACCTCGGCCGAGGCGACTGGAAAGCCAAAGGAGACTCAAGCGGCTGCAGCTGCATACTATCGTCGCGCGCTGTTCAGGACTAGCGCGCCCCGCATGTGAGTTTATCGTTCTTATTTGGAATCATGGAGACTGATTGCGATTTGACTCTAGGCGTCGTCTGGCTAGTGAAGCTTGATTCGGTTGTGTAGTTTTCGTAGTTTGTTGAGCGCTGTGCGTTTGACGTTGTAGCATCCGTTAATAGATGTTTGTGTTTCATATTATCTTCTTTAAGACAACGCCTGTCGTCGGCTTTACCGGGTGTTCTAATCCGGCAAGTCGCCCGGCGGCTTGCCACGCTGATCTTGATCGACGTGCGGCGAAACCTCAAGGCCTGATCTCCGACCCAGTTCATTTCGCCCTCTGTCCATACCCCTAACCTCTATCACTTCCACCACGATGTCGGCTGCTGTTGCCCCTCCCAAGGCTGTTTTGTACGTATACGGTGGATCGGTGTGGGCTGGTGCAGGTACGTTTCTCGCGTGTTTCCCGATGCGAGTCGAGGCTGATGGAGAACCGGTAGCTACTTGGGCCGTGTGAGTTTGTCGTGGGCGGTGGGTACAAGTGCTGATGGATTTCGGGTTGTAGTGAGGAAAAG
This sequence comes from Ceratobasidium sp. UAMH 11750, assembly GCA_019677335.1. Classification (NCBI taxonomy): domain Eukaryota; kingdom Fungi; phylum Basidiomycota; class Agaricomycetes; order Cantharellales; family Ceratobasidiaceae; genus Ceratobasidium; species Ceratobasidium sp. UAMH 11750. Next base: position 29,597 of record WSLM01000048.1, on the reverse strand, counting down.
GGGTATGGCGAGGACGAGATCGAGACGAGGACTGTGGACGTTGGTGCGTGTCTTGATTCCATCGTTGGGTTGTATGCAAGGGCTTATGGGTTGGGTGTAGTCAAGGGCGAAACGTTTGCCCCGTCTTTTCTTCGTATCAACCCCAAAGGCAAGTCGAGTCGATGGAAGAAGTAGATCGGAGGGTAATTGTGCTCCAGGAACTGTCCCGACGCTGGTGGCTCCGCTCGCGAATACCCTTGATGCTGCGTCCGAGACCAAGTACCGGTATGCTTATGCCTTTGACGATAAGAACTTTAGCTGACTTTAACCTAGTGCTTTGACGGATACCAAGGTGCCCACGTTCCTTTCATATAATGCGTCCGCTCACAATGTTCTAGTCCGTCCTCGAATTCCTGGACAAGTCTCGCTCCGCTCGTAAGTGCATCTATCCTCACACTCACACCTTGCTTACCCCATTCCAGTCTCCAAGACACACACAACCTCGCAAAAGCCCGCACCATCGCTAACACCCGCAACAATCGAAGCATCCGCGCTCTCGAGCCAATTGATCGACCTCGTCCACGCCGACGAAAACGATCCCAATTTCCTACAAATCGCAGCCAAAGACGAAGCGGAGCTGAAAGAGAAAGCAGCTGGGTTCTTGGGCAAGGTGTTTGTCGCTGGACGGGCCAAGGCGATGGACGAGTACCTCGCGCAGGAGGATTTGATTCCCAAGATCAAGACGATTTTGGAGGAGAAGAAGAAAGGTGCGGCGGTTTTGAATGCTGTGTATGGTGGGACTGCGAGTCAGGCGGAGAAGGATGCGTTTTTTGCCAAGTCTAAAGAGGCGTACGTTTGTCTTGTTTATATCTTGCCGCATTAGGCTAATGTTCCCCTCACAGATGGGAAGTCGCCGTCCCGAAAGCGCTCGCGGCACTCGAAGAAAAGATAGTAGGCCTGTACACACTCGGCGACCAACTCTCGCTCGCAGACATCCACGTCGGCGTATGGCTCGCCAAAGTCGTATGTCTCGCCGCGGGCAAAGCCGGAAGCGACCCAACCAAATGGCCCGAGCTACTCTCCACACTCTCCGGGCCGACTGGCGTACCGGACTTCAAGGCTGGACCCAAGTTGACTGCGTTTTGGAACGAGATTATCACTCGGGACGGATTTAAAAAGGTGTATGCGGTCGGGTTGCATTGAATCTTGGCATGTGTTTTTGGATAAGTTGAATATTGAAGAACTGGTTCGGCCGGTGTGGGTCGGTTTATCGTCAAGAGGCCCCTATGTGCGAGTCATTGTCGAATCATCTCAGACGAGGTGTCCGTTCTGCTTTAGTACTCTCAAGCTACGCCTTCCCGCTATCTCTGGTTGAACATCCTTGGAACATCGCATAATTTGCGCAACAAGACGTCATCTGCTCCCATTCCCTCTCAGCTCCCACCCCAGACTTTTTTCATCGTGCCGAGTGTCCAGGTCGCAAATAACAAATGAATTTTGATTCCCCGCATGCTAGACCTGATTTACCACTTGGATTGCAGTCCGATTGTTATCTTTTATCTAATGTGGCCCTCAACCCCGCCAAATGAATTGAGTGTGGCTTCGACCCCTCTTCGATGCATTCACTTCCTAGGGACGTCCCCCTAAATGACTCGGTATTTAGACCGGTGTGCTCCACCGGACGATGCGTCCTCGTCCCCTCTGCCTCCCTTGCCACTCGGTGCGTAGAAAACAAATCGTATATCTCCACATCTAACCTCTGGTACAGCATAACTCAAAATGGACAAATTCTACATCCACCCCGTCCCAACTCCAGACACCTCGGACGAACCCGTGGACATCATCCTCACAATGCTCGCATCCCTCCTAATCACAGCCGCCGCATTCCCGCTCGGAATCGCCGCCGCGCTCTTGCACGTCCTCGGCACCATCCTACGCAACATCCCCACATGCGCCATGCTCGCCGTCGGATGCATCGTCCTCACCTCGGCCGTCTTGCTCGCCTCGGTCGTTTACGCTCTCGTCTGGCTCGGAATGGTCGTTGTGAGGATGTTGGTCGGGTGTAAACGTGTAGTTGAAGATTGTGCGGCGTTTGGGACGGGCGTGGCGTCGTTGTTTGCAGACGAGTTTGCGAGAGAAAAGAGGAAGCAGTTGTATGAGCGGTGGGGGATACGTACGTGAGGCCGAGTTGGTTGTTCGTGCCACTTGTGGTGGCGTGGGTATTATGCCCCTCTGGTGATTCATTTTCGTGTTTCGTTCTGTTCGTGCCTTTGTGTTTTCGTTTCTTAGAGTGGTCTCTGTATCCATTGTCAATGTATAACTGAAGAATATCTGCATTTCTGCGCCTCACGCTGCTTTTCCCAGTCGGGCGAAAAACGTTGACCAAGGGGCAACAAAAAGCGAGAGATAAGGAGATTGATTCTAAGCTTCTCCACACGCAACGAACCTGACCTCCTGGTGATATCCGTCAGTTCGATGATCCTTGCATCGCTGACGTACTTTAAGACATCACAAAAGAATGCATGGAACCATATGTTTTCGGTAATTTCGCGTACGGAGGGGGATCTACATAGAAACAGAATATATATCGACACTACAGAAGAAAAATATGACTACGAATCGGGGTCAGCAGGCGCGAGGACAAAACGTTGACATGCCTCTTCCCGGTCCGGTATGAGTACGGGGCTTGGGTTTGGATCAAACGTGAGAACAAGTAGTATCCTAACAGAAAATGTGCACGATGAGTTTTTTGTTCTACTTATGAGCTTGCATGATCGCGTCCGAGATGAACGTCGCCGTGACCTGTTTCCCGCCAAACCAGCGTCCGTTGAGTCCTTTGATCGCCTTTTCGGCGGTTTCGACGCTGTCGAATTTGATGTAGATTTCGCCCTGGTTGAGACGTTAGTAAATGTGGGGTTTGGTAGATGGGGGGACGAACCTCGGATTCTTTTTCGACTTTGAGATCGATGACTTTGCCGTACTTGTCTTGACATTCCTGGCGCACGTCCTCGGCGAGTTCTACATCCCAGTCACGCTCAGTTTCCCTAGAAATGGCGTCAACTTAAATCGTTATTATAATCGTGTGATTGCGCTTACTCTTCGGGATCAAACATGTTTCTCAAGAGAACACATTTTGAGGACATTGTCTGCGGAATATTGGATTTCATCCTACAGAAAAATGAGCGCGTTTCTTTCGAGGAGCAAGGGTACTCACAGCATAGTAGGAGTCTTGCTAGACGGCTGCTCGGTACGAGCAAGCTTCTGCATCAGCTGATGACGCGAGGTGCTGTTGTTCAAGATTCCGCCTAGAACAGAAATTAGAACATGAAAGGCAAGCAGACGAGTGGACGCACCAGTATCTTCCAGCGAATCCTGAGGCGCAGATTGGATACGAACTGTTCCCGCACCTTTGTCGTGCACAGTATTGACGCGGAGCTAACAAAAACTAATCAGCGATTGTTCTAAAAGGTAAAAGTGATCGCACCTGACGACCAGCCAGCTCAAAGCCCTCCATCTGCTCCAACGCCATCTTGGCATCCTCGGGCCGCTTATACCTAATCAATCGTCAGCAACTTGAAAACACGCCGGAACAAAAGAACACACTGAACAAAGCAATAACCCTTGCTCTTGCCCGTCGCCGGATCGCGGTGCAAGTCTACAAAGTCAAGCTCGCCAAATGGTTCAAAGACCTGTTTGATATCTGATTCTGTGAGGTTGAAGTGGAGAGAGCCGACGTAGAGCCTGCAAGAATTAGTAAGGCTCGAGGGATGAAGAGAGTGAACTTACTGCATTGCGCCTGCGTGAGGGTGAGAAACTCCAGGTGGAAGGTGCAAACTGAAGTCTATTAGATGAAGAACCACTAAATGAGCTGCAAGAACGTACCTGCTCGAAGGGCCAATCTTGTTGCGCTCAGATTCTGTAAGCTGTATCATGATTGGCAACCCCATGACAATTGTACCTGACAAGGCGATGGCCTTATTGACAAGTTCGATGGTTTTGAACTCGACATAGCCAATTCTGATAACATTTGTTAGCCTCTCCAGTCGGAAAAATGGCAATGACTCACCCTTTGGATCGCCGAGACAAGCGATCAGTGACGATACGCGAGTCGCGAACGGCACCCTCCCCAAGCTTGTCTTCGAAAAAGTAACCTAGATCTCGAGCGGTGAGCCTGGCAGCGAGTTGTGACACAAACACCGAGCGAGCTTCAGAGTCATCGTCACCAATCTCTTCAATCACCGGGTCGTCGTATATCGGCGAGCCGCGCCTGAAAAATCTATTAGCCAAATCGCAATATGAAGAGGTTCAACTCACTCTGGCACAGGGGGCCCAGACTTTTCCCTCCGGCGGTCATTGTCGGCCCGGCGAGAATCACGCGAGTGGTCGCGCCCCGTACTTCCCCGCCCAATCGTCTCTGCCCCGACCGAATCCTGGCGGTCCTCCCGCATACGCTTCGCACGAGTATCGTCGGGAGCCTCGCTCATGCGGTCACCGTCGTCACGCTTGCGCCTGCGGTTGTCCCTATCATCCCGGTCCCGGTCACGACGCCTGTCCCTATCCCTGTCCCGGTCGTCCCTGTAACGGTCCCGATCGCGGTCACGGCGAGAGTCGCGGCTGCGGCTACGTCGGCGACGGTCAGAGGGGTGACGGTCCCTGCTGATGCTGCGACGACGGCGGTGAGAATCCTTGTCTCGGTCCTGCTCGCGATCACGGTCCCGGTCCCGGTCGCTACGGTCCGGGTACCTCGACGACCTATCGCGGCTGCGAGACCGATTTGAGCGTCTAGGGTGTGGAGAACTTGTTGCACGAGGGAGGTGGCGGGTCAACAATCATACTAATATAGTTAACAGGTTACTCACGTTTGGTCCTGATCTCTACTGCCTCCATTTGGAGTGCCGTTCATGGGCGAGTAAGACATGATGTGGGTGGCCTGACTACCGTCGGTGATGGTGGTGAAGAAGGTAAAACTTGGTTCGCCACACTCTAGCAAATATTCGCAAATAAGGACCCCGCCTCTCAAATGGGTCACGGCTGGTCGGAGCGCCCCTATTCAGGCCAACTGGCTAATGGCTCTTCTGGTTGGTGACCACCACCCTCTCGTTCTAGGCGCTGGTTTTGCTCTGATTCAGTAAAGGCCTTGCTTGAAAATACTGGACAACTTGGTTTACTCTTTGATTCGAAATGAAGTCTCTCGTTTTGCAGACTCGTGAACCCGATTTTGACGCTGGACTCAACTCGTCTAATGCATGGAAGAAGCACTTGAGCATTAGTGATGCTGGGCCTGTATCTGATGACGAGAGTTTAGCAGAGGAGAAGCCCATTCTGGCGAGGGCGATACGGGATGTTGTAGGCAACGAGGAAAACAGAGAAATGTAAGTGTTGTCGTGTGGCACGTTACTTGATTGTCTGGACAACTTTATAGGACACTTAAAGCTGGCGAAAACCTGGAGATCCTAAATCCCAATATCGGAGAATCATGGTCGCTGGCTCGAAAGCTCTCTGGAGATATGGGTCTTGTGCCAAGCGATTGTTACGTTGTGAGTCTTTTTATCCACAAGGTATTTTGTATCTAACACTTTATAGACAACGCTGGACTTTACAACCTCCCTATCCTTTCAAACCCCACCCGTCGCTTCTCAATCTTCCGAAGGCGGACCCATCCGAATGCAATCCACAGGCGAAAGCATCCTCACATCCTCTCTCAACAACCTCCGTCAAAGCGTCCTAGGCGGCCGCAGCCTCAACCGGTTCTCCCATTTCGTAACCACCGGGGCAGAAGACTGGGTCTTAAACGGCTACCAACCACCCGAAGAAGCAAGCGCGACTCCCACAGGAGCCCACTCGAGAGATGCTAGCGATGCTACGGTTGATGGCTCGGATTTAGAGGCTAGCAGGATCACCGAGGCCGACAAACATTACGTCGAGGTGTGTATCAAACACCACCTTCCCAGAACTTGCCTAATTGGTGCTTGACAGACCGGCCCAACCTGGAGACAAAAATCACCTCCTTTTCGGGTACTCGTCCACTCGCCTTCTAAATGCTCATCCGTCACAGGTGCCTACACGCTCTACTCTGTCACATCCGTCTTCCAACCAGACGACGAGCCTCCACCTACCACCTCAGCCGTACCATACCTCCGACCCGGGCTCTCACCTTTTCCGACACGCGTCACCGTCCAACGCCGGTTCTCCCATTTTGCCTTTTTACACACTGCACTAAGCAGAAAGTTGCCGGGGATTGTGCTGCCGCCGCTACCTGCGAAGCAGTACGCAGGAAGGTTCCAAGGAGAGTTTGTAGAGGCTCGAAGGAATGATTTAGAGAGGTGGTTGGCGCGGGTCGTGAGGCACCCTGTGGCGAGATACTCGGAAGTACTCACGTTTTTCTTGGGGTGCGAGAGTGACCTGGTAGGTGAATGTATATTTAAATTCATCCCTCACGTGTTAACAAGCCATGTAGGAATGGAAGAGATTGCTTCCGCAACATCTAAACACCATGCCGGCAGGACCTTTATTCTACGCCCACGTATTCCACCCCGAGTTCAACTTGGACGCCGACGACTGCCTGGAAGTCGTCAATCGGTTCGAGCGGCACGTGCGTCAGGTCGACGCGAGGATCGACGGTCTTAGAACAGTGATGGGACAGTTTCGGGAGGCTAGGAACTGTGAGTGTAGTTCGTTATGTATAATTCATGCTCAAATTATGTCCGTACAGCAATGTCAAACGCTCAACGAACGCTCTCGCTCGCTTTCTTATCCCTCATCACCGAGAAGCGGCAGGCGCACGATGAAGAACACGAGCAACTAGCACCCGGGTATCTCAACGACGATTCAGCCTGGTGTTGGCACGATGGATGCGAAGGTAATGAGTCTGTCGTCTTTAGAAAATTTGGCTGATGCGGCTTGGCAGATTGTTTGCAGATGACCAAGGCACTCCAGAAGATGTCCGATTGTATGCAATTGGTAGCGGATTTGCATGAAGATAGCGTGAGTGGGGTTCATTATGAGTATGGTGGGGATGTTTAACATTATGGATAGGCGAGGAGATCGATGTTAAGTGTGCATGAGATGATCAAGGACGCCAGCCACCCTTCTATTATGTACGCTGTATGTGCTACTCTTATTTCCATATGACACCGCTAAACTCATATCATTCATAGCCTGTAGTAGATACGCACAGAGCCGCACTCTCTCGATACAAAGAACACGACGACATACCCACCTCAAACGTAAGGTCAATCCATTACCTCTCGCCACCCAAAGATTGACCCTCTATCAGACACCTCGAGCAGACGCACCCGAAGTCGCAGCTAGATGCGAAACGGTACTCAACACGACCATGGCCGAGTTTGATACATACCATGAGCAGAGAGGAGAGGATATGACGCAGATCGCGGTCGAGTATTTAGATTGCGAGATTGCGTTTTATGAACAGGTGAGTTGGTTGTTGCTCGATGTAGGTTCATTGTCGTATTGAATAGGCGATTGTAATGTGTAGGTGCTCCAAAAACTCCGGACTGCCCGATCCGCGTTCACCCCCGAGGGATCTAAAGATCTACCATCCGGTCCTCGTCAACGATCGTACGCACAATTTCCCCCATTTAAACCCCTAATATCTTACCCATGAAATCAGGATGTACGAAAAGCACCTGCGGGGACAAGCTCAACCCGTAGCACCACTTCCCCAACCAACCGCTCACGTATATGATCCCGCACCCATCCGACCCGTTTCGACTGCTGTCAGGGAGAGCGTTGGGATGTTGATTGATGGACTGGCGAATAGCAGTTTGATGGATGGAGAAGGCGGGAGGAGTACTGTGTTGAAGTTTTGGTCGTGATTTGGGTTGGATTCAATGTTTGACCAGCATGATTTTGTAATTGTAGAGCTTAATGAAATGTTTATTTGCAGTGAAGTGTTCATGGAAAGGGAACGGTATTGAGCTGGTACATAGTCTGTGGAGATCTTAATAATTATTCTTCTCTGGCAATGGTTGAGTAACCCCCGAAACCGCCGCGCGAGAATAAAATATTCAAGTTATTTTGATACCGACTACCGGCGTTTGTACTCGCATGGCTTCAACAATGCCTCGGCTTTCCCTCTTATGTGCACCCACTCGTCTGTATCCCACCCTTTTCGCGCTACCTTCCGGAACTCGAATAATAAAAAGTGGGTACTTGGCGCAGTCTAGAGTTGGAGTTTTAGTCAAGAAAGAGAAATTACGCCACGATTTGACGCACCTGTTCGGTCAACTCAAATCCAACCTCTGATAAAACCTCAACGAACAGATCCGTATTCCGAAACCGACTCGTTACTTCCGCAACTATGAACCGCCCGCTATTGGCGCACACGTCAACGTGAGTATATCCACAACAGCCGGGAGACTCACCCCATCCGTAGTACCCTCCACGCTTCCCTCACACATCCAACCCAGTTCGTACTCATCAAACTCAAGCTGCACACACATGCATCCACAACAGCCTGTTCATCTTCGCCATCCTGCTCTGACCCAGGTAACGGTACCTTCGTACATATATCCGCCTCGACGACCCAAGCCCCGTCGCTCACGAGGTCGAACGAGAGCACGTTCAGTCCATCTGGAACAAGAGTTTTGGCGAGTTGAGCGTCACCGCAGCCGAGGTCGACGATGAGCCTACGTGGAGGGAGGGAAGAGAGAGAGGCGGCGATCAGCGTCACGGGGTTGACAGGCCACGATTTGGTTTGGTGCCGGAATCCTGTGTGGTACTGCGGACCTGTTAGTAGAGCATGAATAAATGAATGAAGGAACACAAACTTCTGCATATACTTGAGGCTCCTTTCGCATCATTTCTTGTGCATCATTGCTAGACGACTTGTATAGCTGTTCGTTGATAAATCTAGTAATATTGTCGGTCGGCTCATGACTCGCCAGAAGGGTACCGTATTCGCTCACCTGAACCTCGCTCCTTCAAGATTATTTTTCATTAGGTGTTGCAGCGCGGTCAGAGATTCGGGGCTCGACTGGGGCAGATCATCCGGGTGGCGTGAGGGTTTCTCGACGTCCTCCTCTTTGTGCGCTCGTTTCTTGCGTTTCCTCGAGACTGGCGCAGGTTCCGACTCAACTTCGGGTTTCTGGTTACGGGACTTGGAAGAGGGAGAGGAACTAGTTGCTAGAGTTGCAGACGGTAAATTTGCATGGGAAGACGTAGATGGTGGAGCATCGACTGTCCGGGACACGGCTCGTTTGTTCTTCTTCCTATCCGAGCGACCGCCCGCCATCGTATCTTTATTCCGTTTTGGAGTCTTCGCACCTTGTTCGCCAGTCTTTGCCCCAGTCTTCACCTGAGTCGCCCCTTTGACCTCCTTCTTTTTCCCCTTCCCTTTACCCTTTTTCTTCCCCTCGTCCCCCGCTGCCGCAACGCCAGCCATCTTCTCCATCAACTTGCCGAGATCAATATTTTGCTTGGGCATAGAAGTTCCATCTTCGCGTTTCCTTTTTCCGTCCTTTTTCGATACACCAGGAGCCGAGAGAGAGCCGAGAGAGTTTGCCGTGTCCCAAGTGGATTCAAACAGTGCCATCTAAGGTCTGGGTCAAGAGTATGGTCGAATCGAAGATAATCGGAAACCACAATGATCCGGCGCTTAATCAAGGTGTCCTCGAATTGAAACCGGGTATTAATTAGTCATATAGTTTGGTGCTGTTTGCTTGGTATAGCCAAATTTGGGGTCCCCACCGCTACAGGCAGCCACTACTGGTGCTGGCGCACTATTTTCGCGGTCTGATTAAGCTGAGCAATGTGTGCAAGTTCTAGTGATATACAACTAGCCGTTGCTAGACGGTTGGAGAGATACAAGGCGAAAATGTCGGCGCTTGACCCCTCGGGTGACAATTCAGTTTACTAGTCTTATTTCGGTTACTATACAGTTCTCTCACATCTTGCTACATCTTCAACCAAGTCGTCGTGCAATGGCAACAGACGACGCTCGGACCTCGAGTGACGCGCGCACGTGCATAAGTTTTGGTGGCTGACTTACAAATTCTCCACGGTGGTCCAAGGATGACGACGCATCGACCGTTTCCACACTAAATTGCACTAGTGTACATCGGCACTTAAACCACCGCATGGATCCCAGGCCTTCTTCCCACCTGCCACCACCACCACCACAACGCTTCCAACATGCCCCCCAAACGCTCGAACCCGTCTGGTGCTGCCAGTGAACGACCTGCTAAAAAGGCCGCGACGGGAGGAGGCAAGGCGTCGACGCCTCGACTCAAAAAGTCAACCCAGCCAAAGTGGGAGGTGGGTGTTTGCGTGTCCCCCCCCCCTCGTCACTTGGTTGCTGATGTTCTATGAAAATACCTCTAGGGTGAAGGGTATTCGCAGGACAAGCCTACTGGCGAGTGGGGTGCGAAATGTGTTGAGCGATGGTGGTGAGTCGCGCCCTCTCGATTTGGGCAATCGTGCAGGGCTGATCTTCGTGCGATAGCCTTCTCCCTCCCTTCGATACATCGATCACCGAAGATCAATGGAAGGCCTACTATCTGTAAGTGCATTGACATGTTTATGGGGCCCAAGCTTGATGTGCATCTCTTAGTGAACGATCAGCATTGGACAAAGTCAACACGTCTGGGTCGGACGAGTCCAAGCCGATTGTGTCCGAGGAGTTGGGTCAAGACACCTGGGTCATATTGCGCAGGATGGCGGGAAACGTAGCTGCCGCGATCTTCGGAAGCTCTCTGGATGATGAACATAAGAAGCGTATTGGACAAACTCTACTGGGTTCGCTCTACTTTACCGATCTATGGGGTAATGACGAAGGGTTGGCATTTCCTACTTTTGGATGTAACAGATATTGATGTAACTACTCTTACAGAGATGGGTCACCCCGTGAGGTTCGCGCTCAGTCGCGTCTGTACTCACCATTCGGACTCGGGACCTCAATTGACCTGTTCTATTCCTATCATCTCCGGCGTCGTATGACGATGAATGGCGAGCGGTTCGCGTCACTTTGTAAGTCCCAGCCTCTTGATATGTTGCGCCATGCTTAGATGGCAATGTGGTAGACGTCAACGCTAATACTGTCAGCGACTGCGACACCGAGAATCCTCGGAAATGCAGCTCGGTTACGAAGAACACTAATGGGGTCGATAAAGCAGCGCCAGATGCTATAACTGTATTTGATAGGGTGCGTTCCCTTCAAGAGCTTACGACCCGAGCGGTGTGCTAATCATAGGTACAGAATGGCAGCAAGTCGAAAGGCACGACTGCGGCGAACATCAAGACATTCGAAGAGCCACTATTCGGGTGCGAAGGATGGCTGTAGGTTCCGCAGGATATATTTAAAGGACCCATGCTCACTTTCCACTCAGATCTCCGCTCAAACTCACCAACATCCTGTTCGCCGCGGCGGGCGTTATGTACTTTCAGGAAGACGACACGGAAACACCCATGTCGACCCTAGGCAAATTTCAGCTTTTCCAAGGCGAGAGCGATGGCAAGGCCGTGTTGAAGCAAGAACTAGCCAAACTAGCTGAGCTAGAGAAGGAGGCGGGCGACAGCGAGGATCAAGCTGAAGTTTGTATTCCTCAGCGGCTTTTGCTATTGGCGCGGCAAGACGCGGATGGTGAGGAATCCAAAGAAGAATGAGAATAAAGTACAAACCTGCGCTCAAAGTTTTGTAACAATTTCTGTCTTGCGTATTGTATGCTCGGATTTTTGTATAATTAACAATTGTAAACCCTGCGTTCGCGTGGCTCGTCTGGGAGCCACGGTCACGAGAGTTTGAAATGACGTCGTCGTGTGCCTGATCGTCGCTCTCCGCCTACCACCACACACCCCGACATGCCCAAACGCTCGAACCCATCCGACTCTGTTGAGGAGCGACCCGCCAAGAAGGCTGCGACAGGAAAAAGCAAGGTTGCGGCAGGAGGAGGCAAGACAGCGACAGGGAAGGGCAAGGCTACCGCAAGTGGCGGCAAGGCTACGACAGGAAAAGGGAAAGGCAAGGCTGGGGCAGGAGGAAGTAAAGCGTCGACACCGCAGCTGAAAAAATCGACTCAACCAGACTGGAACAAGGTGGGAGTTGCACACATTTTCTCTATTTCTTCTGGTTGTTGATGTGCACGGAAAACATAGCCCGGAGAGTATTCGCAGGACAAGCCCACGGGTAAGTGGAGTGCAAAGTGTGTTGAGCAATGGTGGTGAGTTGTCCCTCCTCCGCAAGGCGATCGCGCAGGACTGATCGTCGTGATAGCCTTTTACCACCTTACGACACTTCAATCACCGAAGCTCAATGGAAGACATACTATCTGCAAGTCCTTCTACATTACCTCGTGTTCCGAACTTGACGTCATCTCGCAGTGAGCGGTCCGCAATGGACAAAGTCAACACGTCCGCATCGGACGAGTCCAAGATAGTCGAGTGTGAAGACCTGCTGGGTGAAGACAACTGGTTTCCACTACGCGTGAGGGCGGGGGACGTAGCTGCAGCAATCTTCGGAAGCGTACTCGATGATGGCGAACATAAAAGGCGCATCGGACGAACGCTATTAGGCTCGCTCTACTTTACATGGCTATCGGGCGAAGGCGAAGGGTTGGTATCTTCTGGTTTTCGATGAGATAGTTACCAACCTGCTTATCCTTGTAGGGATGGATCACCCCGCAACATACACGCCAAGTCGCGTCTGTACTCGCCGTTCGGACTCGGGACCTCGATCGACCTGTTCTATTCCTATTATGTTCGCCGCGGTCGAGCCCAGTATATGGCGTCGCTTTGTAAGTCATACCTTGCTTGACCTATGGTGGCGCGCTTAGACTACCATGTGCCAGGTGTAAACGCCAATACTATCGAAAGCTGCGACGCCAAAAATCCTCGAAGGTGCAAGGTAATCGACCCGAATGCACAAGGGTATTTGGAGAAGATAGTGGGGACTGCCATTACTGTGTTTGAACGGGTGCGTTCCCTGAAGGTTTCTTAATTGGCCGTTGTACTAATACTGAACTCAGGGTGGTAGCAAGTCGAGAAGTACGACTGCAGCCAACATCCAGACGTTTGAAGAGCCACTGTTTGGATGCGAAGGATGGCTGTAAGTCCCGCCGGATGCACCATCCAGAGATCCTGTACTTACTCAATGTTCGGTTAGATCTCCGCTCAAACTCACCAATATCCTGTTCGCTGCAGGAGGTGTTTTGAACTTTCTAGAAGACGATACAGAGACGCCCAAGTCGACGCTGGCCAAATTCCAGTTTTTCCAAGGCGAAAGCGATGGGAAGGACGTGTTGAAGCAGGAATTCGCGAAACTAGCCGAGCTGGAGAAAGAGGATAGGGCTGAAGATGATTGGCATTATTATGATTATGAGGTTTGCATTCCTCGGGCGCTTTTGAAGTTAGCGCAGCAAGAAGTTGAGGAATCCGAGTAAACCATATACTTACGCTCAATGTTTTATAGTAATGATTTGTGTTTCAGGTACTGTACATATAATCAATCATAGTACCTTCGTTCGACTCGCATATGCCACATTCAAGAATAAGTCGTAAACTGGTAAGTTGAAGGGGTGTACATCCCCACCCGAATATGTTCCTTCCTGTATCCCGCCTCCCGACTAATTGTCCAGCAAATTATAAACTGAAGCTCGACACGCGTGGTGGCTATCTCAAAGTGGCAGCCACAATGGTTGTGAAGTTACGTCATCGTGACTCAGCCTTCCAGCACAACCATCACCTGTCCATCGCTGCTCCTACAGTCGCCTACTATCCTGTTGCGCCGTCCTGCTTCCTATCCGCTGATATTCCTTGTGTGTCGGGATATCTCCAACATCCACTCTGGCTTTCTGCATGCTGGTCTTGTTCTGGAGACTCGATACGTGCCGGCCTCCCAAGATCTTTGCTAGGCTACTCTACTTTATCTGTGGGTTACTTTATGTATCTCCCGCACATTTCAATTGCCAGTCATGTCAACAATCAATGGTTCCCCACACCTTGATATTTACCCTTGCCTCGACACCGAATATGTTTGGCCCTTCAAGACTCATCTCGATGAACGACTAGCTGCGCGTCGGACCCCCTAGGGCCCTAGAGATTTACGAGTCTTCGGGCTAGTGGGAGAACGTTGTGGGTGCTGTGATTCTATCATGAAAAGATGCTCTAGTTCTAAAACTACTATCCGCTGGACAAGAAGGGGAGATCCCACCCCGACGCGCCTCCGATTCACCAGAAAGGTCCCCAAGATCCGGACGGCACTTCCAGATGGATGTGTTGGCGTTTAAAAGCTAGACATTTTAAGCGACGAGGGTGAGTCGTATGCGCGTAGTCTGAGACGGGCTGGGAAGACTGTCGGGTCGGTGGTTTATCCCCATCTTTACGAAAAACCAGCTTCGAGCATTAATTCCCCGTTTCGCTAGGCGCCGTTGATCTCGCTTTGCAGACCAATTTGGTCAAAATACTGTTGGTGAAAATCTCTGCCCAACTCTCTCCGACTCGGGGGACTCACGAGCGCATATATGCTAGTGAGTGCGCTCTGTTACATTCGAGCGCCCACCAGCAAACACACACCGCTTTAAGTTGCTCATGGAGGTGGAGCCGGGTCACGAACATTCCGCGGCTCTATCGGACTTTAAGAGCCAAGTGACAGCACGGTCTCGACCCGTTTTCGCACTAAATCCCACTAGTGCCTCAGCGTTTAAATTGCGGCATGGGGCCGAGGATCTTTTACCTGTCACCACCACCGCACCTTCAACATGCCCCCGAAACGCTCCAACCCGTCCGACTCTGCTGATGAGCGACCTGCTAAGAAGGCTGCGACGGCGAGAGGCAAGGCTGCAGCAGGAAGTAAGGCCACGATAGGGAAGGGCAAGGCTGCAGCAAGTGGCGGCAAGGCTACGACAGGAAAAGGCAAGGCTCGGACAGGAGGTAAGGCTGGAGCGGGAGGGAGCAAGGCATCGACGCCGCAGCTGAAAAAGTCGACCCAACCGAACTGGGATAGGGTGAAGTCGAATTTCCTTTTACTTTTTCGCCTGGTTGCTAATGTGTACGGAAATCACTGATAGCCCGGAGAGTACTCGCAGGACAAACCCACGGGCAAGTGGGGTGCAAAGTGTGTTGAGCGATGGTGGTAAGTCGTCGTCCTTTCTCGATAAGGCGATCCTGGGGAACTGACCTTCGCTACGATAGCCTTTTACCTCCTTACGACACTTCGATTAAGGAAGCTCAATGGAAGACATACTATCTGTAAGCACTGCCATGTTCTCGTGGGATTCGAGCTAAGTATCATCTCACAGTGAACGGTCCGCGGTCGACAAGGTCAACACGTCTGGGTCGGACGAATCCACGATGGTCGTGTGTGAAGAGCTGCTCGGAGAGGGTAACTGGTATACACTACGCAAGATGTCAGAGGAGGTAGCTGCGGCAATCTTTGGAAGCACGCTAGACGACGAACATAAAAAGCGTATCGGGCGAACCCTACTAGGCTCGCTCTACTTTACTGACCTATCGGGTGATGGTGAAGGGTAGGCATTTTCTTCTTTTCGATGAGGCAGACATTGACGCATCTATCTTTACAGGGACGGATCGCCTCGTGATATACGCTCCATGTCACGCCTGTACTCTCCGTTTGGTCTTGGGACCTCGATCGACCTGTTCTATTCTTATTATCTGGAGCGTGGTGAGGACCAGTTTGCGTCCCTTCGTAAGTCACACCTTGCTTGATGTATCGCAGCGCGCTTAGCACATTATATTTCAGGCGTAAACGCCAATACTATCGCAAGCTGCGACGCCAGTAACCCTCGAAGGTGCAAAGTACTTGAGCCAAATGCTCGAGGATTCGGGGACAAGGTAGTGCGGGGTGCTATTGCCGTGTTTAGCGGGGTGCGTTCTGAAGATTTCCTAATTGATCACCGTACTAATCTTGAACGCATGGTGGCAAGTCGAAAAGTACGACTGCAGCCAACACCCAGACGTTGGAAAAGGCGCTGTTCGGATGTGAAGGGTGGCTGTAGGTTTAGACATAATTTCCCGAAATCTTATGCTTATGCCCTTCCGATTAGGTCCCCACTTAAACTCACCAACATCCTATTTGCCGCAGGAGGGGTTATGTTCTTTATGGAAGACGACAACAAGACACCCAAGTCGATGCTAGCCAAATTTCAGTATTTCCAAGGCGAGAGTAATGGGAAGGAGGTGTTGAAGCAGGAAATTGCGAAACTAGCCGAGCTAGGGAGCGGTGATGGTGACGATGAATATGGGGTTTGTATTCCTCAACGGCTTTTGCTGTTGGCGCGGCAAGATGTTGAGGAATTCGAGGGGGAATCAGAGTGAGCCTGCACTCGAGATTTATGATCACAATTTGTGCTTTGCCTGCTGTTCGTTCTTATTCTAATAGATCAGCTAATCGTAATCACTACGTCTGACACAAGAATACTTTTATATATACCGACATCGAAGACTATAAATTAGGGTTGAGGGCGTGAACAGGGCTATTTTTCATGCTCCCACCCAAGCCAACCGTCGGTCAAATTCTGAGCCGGATATTGACACGCGTGGTGGCTAGCTGGGTGATTTGAGGAGTAAGGGTGAGGTATATGCGCACAGGCTGAGTTGGTCAAACTGGGAAGACGGTTGAGCTGGTAGTTATCCTGGTACACTCTGAGGCTTTAGATTCATTTGGAAAAAACCTTAGTCCTCTGTTTCGTATCGCCCCACACGATTGTTGTCCGAGACCAGGCTCAAAGTTGGGTTTCAGGTTGGAATTGAGTATACCTTTGAGAACTCGTCGATGACTCCATATGAGAGCTGGGTAATTCCAATGTTGCAGAGTGAACGGTGGCGGCGGCTGAGAAGGCTGAATTTATCCAAGAACACCGTTCCGAGAGTGAGTTTTTTCTGTTAGTGGATTATGACTGCTATGAATGACGGCTGCCTTGTGTAGGACCAGGAAATTTCTACTTGCTCCTCTTGTACAGCGCTGGTTGGCGTGCCATAGGCACACCAAGGCGGTCCCAGCTGCTGACCCGATGCCAATCGCCATTTTGGCCGTTTATCTCACTAGCCGCCTACATAACGGCCGATTATCCATTACTAAAACTCGCATACACTCCTCAACCCAACTGGGCTGTGAAAGCGGTGTGCTAGCACCTGCAGCGGTTGAAGCTGAAGAGGGGCCCTACCTCCCAAATTTGACAACATGGTTGAGAATCGAGATAAGCGCCCGGCTCTTCGCACCAGTGCTGACATCATCATAGTTGGCTAGAATAAAACAACCACCGTCGCTTTCTATGGAACTGAGCCAAACCCGACACTGTTCTCACGGATCAACAGAGATAACGCTGATATGGGGAATCTTTGGTTCATACACTCTCTTCCGGCTAATCGAGCAATACGAGCTCATCTTGACGTGGCAAGCTGTCTGGCCTACCAGACTTAACTCTCCCTGTTCTTCACTGCTAATCACCTGGTAGCTCGCCCGTCTATTTGTGTGTTCCCCACTAGTATTTCTCGCAAGCTCTGCTTCTGGAAACATGAGTTCACTATCGGCGCTTCAATTCTCTGAATTTGCGTCTCTTCCTTATCACGTCCAAGAGCACATCGTGGACATGATCAACCACTATGACACCTATTTAGCTCTAGTCGTCACCTGTAAATATCTTTCAGAGCTATGCTTGAGGAGCCTATATCAATCGTAAGTCGGCTCCCTGCTGCTCGCGTTGTAGAAACTCAACTGGATGAATCACCTAGATTGGCGTTTCCTGTCTCCGATGGTGGGAAGAAACAGTGGTCCAACCCTCGAGGTATTTCTCGCTCTAGCCGTACCCGTTTTCCACAGAACATATACGCACAGACTTTGATGGCCAAGCCGGAATTGGCAAGTAAGTACAATCGCGCTCCCATGTGTTGTCGACGCTTGAACATTCTTACCTTCTACAATTCTAGTGTTTACACAACATCTTACATGGGACATAAGCGATGACTGGTCATGGCACCTGGCCACAGGGCTCTCTATCCACCAAGTCTGGTCCATGTTCGAGCAACTCACCGCTGTTAGGACACTCGACCTCCGAGTAAACGTCAGTTCCTACACGCTTCGACCTCCCACTCCTTTGTTTCCTCACCTCGTCCGAGCTCGAGTGCAGGTAGGTTAGCGACCCGAACCCGAACTGTTCTGCGACTGAGATTGGAGTTTAGGGAACGTTCCCCCAGGGCGCACTTGAGCAGATACTGTTCGCTTCCCCACGCATGAAACATTTCACGATCGTCCCCAGCACCCGAGAGTACCTCCACCACCCCGGCGAGCCGTACGCCTATGGCACAAGCATCGAGCCTTTCCTCCGCACTAGCATCTCTAAACAGGCATTTTGCGCACTCCGGACGCTCGACATTGGTCTCGAAGCTGATGTTTGCCCCGAGCTGGCGACGCAGTTTATCGAGATGTCCGCTGAGGAGATCGAGGAACTGAGGATTGAGTACAGTTTTGGAGATCCGATGGCAGCGTACGAGAACTGGGTGCTGCCGATGCTACAGAGTGGACGGTGGCGGAGATTGAAGAAGCTGAGGCTGCCAAAACTTGTCCTTCCACAGGTATGTGTTTAATGCCAGAGAATGATATATCTTGTGGTTGATGGCATGCGCAGGAACCGCAAAGTTACATTCAGACGTACTGCCCGGCGCTAATCAGCGTCACGCATGATATGTAGCCGTGGCGGTTACTAGGTCCACTTTATCTTTTACACACCCTGGGTCTTCTCATTACTTTATTGGTTTAATCAATCTAATTTACCTTAATCGATTGATTATTTTGGAGAAGGTCAGTGGAACCCTGGAGTTTATGCCTGCGCTCCTTAGCGCTACCCTTCGGCCAAAAAGATCCCCTCGACAAAGTAGAGGAAGGTAGTCGGGCTGGACGCAGAGCCTGGTCGTTGACTGAAGGGAGGCATGCGCCCCACGGTAGCTGGACTGACTGGTTGTATGCGCGCTGGTCGGATACATTGGCTCGGATGCAACTGTAATCCGGCACCTGACCGAGTCCACAGGCCGTGTCGGACTTTCAAGACCTAGGCGTTCAATAACCGCCACAACTTTGCCTCTGTAGATTCGCTCTCCCTGTCGCAACTTGCTAGGTTTATATATTGAACTCTAGATTCAAGTACACCATGCCAGAAAAACCAATCCAGTCAGTGTACCATCTCGCCACCACATTGTCACCTTATTGGCTGATCCGTTGACCAAGATGTCCGTACGTTATAGGGGCCAAATTCCGTCTCCGTATCTCGCCTCCAATTGGGCCTACCTACGAAGCACAAGTGACCGTTATCGATATCTACACTCCATTCACTATGTCATCGGTCATGAAGGTCTCATTGGATCCCGTTACGTTGTCCCAGGCCTCTAGTTGCGCCAATCATCCTTTCGATTTGCCTTCCGAGATGATCCTAAAGGTCTATGATCGTCGGTTTGCCTACTCTTTTCGAAAGCATCACTGCGCCAAGCCAGCCACATATGAGTCTGAAGCGTCCTACTACCGATACGCAGCTTCGGGTAGAGCACCCGAGGGCGTCTCTGCTATCGACGCCGAGCTCAACACTTACTTTTATCGCAAACTTGATGACCCGCCGGAACTTGTAGAACATTTATTGGCCACAAAAATCGGCTCACTTTTCGACTCCGAGTGCACTATCTACAAGCATCTTTCCGACCTCCAGGGACGCTATATCCCACTCTTCTATGGCACGACCCAATTTATTAGCGGATTGTCGGTCCCGGACTTGGATTCACCAGTGCGAGGAGTACTCCTTGAAGTTATTCCTGGAATCAACCTAGACACGATCCAACCTCAATCAGTCGATCTGGGTGCTCTAATTACTGGCGCAATGCATATTGTGGATCTCTGTGGGGATATGGGTGTACTCAACAAGGATGTTCGTCTCGGGAACTTTATCGTCAAACCCGATGGTTCGGTGGTGATGATCGATTTTGCGCACGCCCGACTGCGTGACCCAGAAGAGGACGACTTAGCGTGGAGGCATGCGAAATGGGGCGAGGATGAAGAAGGGTGCATTGGGTATATAGCTCAAAGGTGGTACAATTGGCCATATATCCCGACACGCAAGTATGCTGTGAAGGCCGAGGATGACAACTGAAGAGCCTTGTGACTAGCCTCTATACATATGATGTCTTGGCACTACCCGATGGCTGGATTCGATGGTATCATGGCTGGCTAGTGTGTCCGTGTTTGTATAAGCATTAGCATTTCAGCATACTAATGGACCAGAAGCAACTCGCACTGGCGAGGTCTACTTGATTGACAACGCCACGCTGCCCTAACTATAACAAACTCGCTCAGATAAACCTCTCGTGTTGAGCGTCCAGCACACGATATCATAGGAGATAAAAACAGTGAATAGAAATGTGCCAAGCACAGTATCGCCGCGTAGCGCTGATAAAGGGGCGTCCCTGGTAAGGTTGAGATGCCAAGAAATTTCAACCCATGGATCATAGGCGCCGACTCGGAGCCGAGACGCTGGCTGGATTAAGCTGTGCATCCATAAAGAAATCGTCCTTCGTTGGACATGCTCCTTGGCGAAAGTGCGAGGGTGCGTGATTAATACGTATCTATTTCCTGGCGGCTATAAATGGTATCTCACGCACCTAAAATGACCCGGGAGCTATGTTGCTTGCCCCGCCAGCACACAGAACTTTATCTATGGTACCTTATACAACTACAATACTCATAAAATGCATGCTTGGATGAGAGGGGGAGGCGTGATGTGCAATTGATAACGGTGAGGCAGGACAGTTTCTCCAGACCTCCGGGGCTTCGGAGCGATCGGAAGGAGCGACGATAAGCAAGATCAGTCTCAAGCGCCGGCCGATTTTTTGCTGAGAGCGCTCATAGTCGACCGGGTGTTTGAGAACCGTTGGTATATCAACACGTCTAGTCCTCGATTGCGCCACAGCGTCGAATTATTGCACAGCCGGTGAATACCCCGACACAGCCGACCTGCTTGACGGGACCGCCGTGCTATTGAGCGCTTGCTCGGTAACGGAATTGTACAGATGAGCTTAAAAAAGCACGCTCGTTGGCACATCTCAGACCAGTTCAATCAACTATCTCTCGGCTACATTTACACGTCACCTACCAACTTTCTAAAGTTACTGTAAAGAGTAAGCTACCTTGCTAAATCGATCCTAACGCTCCCTGATGTTTTGTTGGCAGTATGGTTGCATGCGGAACGCTTAACATTCTCCCCCCGTTCAGCCCTCCCGGCAAGACCGAGACCTATTTTTTCCTCGAAAATAAATACTGCAAGATCGCTTGGTCACAAGGCGGTAGAGACACCGTGGTCTCAGGTCCCTCCGATATATTCAACGGGTGGAGGACGCTCAAAGAGGCTGGGTTTGCTCGTGTTGATGCAACCTTACCCATCCCGGGCAACGTGAACAAGGCGTACTTCTTCTCCGGCTCCCAATATGCTCGTATTCAATTCACCCCCGGTAGCTCTGAAGAACGAATCCTCGGCGGTGTACACTCAATTTCTGACTGGCGCTCTCTGACCAAGGCCGGCTTTGACCACGTCGATGCGGCGATGATCGTTCCAGGCACTACCGACCAGGCATACATTTTCTCCGATACCAGGATGTGCCGTATCTCGTTCAGGGAAGGCACGTCGGATGGAGACGAGCTGTTGGATGGACCTCATGTAATTCGTGCCCGTTGGGGTAAACTGGGCTTTTTGAGGGTCAACAGGATTGTCCCCAATCCTCATGCACCTGAACAAGCATACGTCTTTGCGGGGACTCTAGCTGCCCGCATCAGCATTACTCGTGAAGGGGATGCCAATGTTGAGGTAGGCCCTACGCCCGCTGCCGGCTACTGGCCTTCCCTCCATGAGGCTGGATTTTACTAAATAGTAAGCAGCCTTTCACACGTGCTTGCGATACTAGCTGACAGGCAAATAATAAAAGGGGCATTGAACCGAAGTCTAGGCTGTATAGAATGGATTATACCTGAAATACCACGCATACAAGAGCTTTTGATCGAAGGAACCAAATCTAAAAAGTGTCGACAAATCAGCTAATGCCTTGTGCCCAGCAAGCATCTTTGTGCTCTAGTGTTGGACAATCCAGATATATTCCCCGGTGAGATCTCCGGAGTCGAAGTATCTCCAAGTTCCGTCTGCCGAACGTTACACAGCTGCTGATATCAATCAACCACAAACAAGCCTGCACTCAGCATTCATCCCCCTCGATTTGCACAGGGTGGATGATGGCTGCAATATCTTATTAGATCGAGACACCTCCCTATCCTGCTACCGCCCCAAAATTAGATTTTTGACCAGGTCATATCAGCTTCACCTTCCCATTCATTGGCCACCTGCTCAATCTGGGACATTCGAGCTGTATGGCATTGTGCAAGATTAAATCTGCGACACGAATTGTACCGGATTCATCGTTTAGTCAATGGGTATTTGAACTTGCCGACCTCAACGCACGGATGTATTGTGATTCCCCCTTGAAAGGGTGATGCCATTTGTTACTAACTTAAGACTCACGGGCCGCTAGATCTGTTAGATTTTGCTTATCCCCGTTTGGCTATGAGGTTCTTGTTTGGAATCACGTGTGGCATTGGTGATCTACGATGCGTCACCTCTGATCGCCAGACTTAGACGCATACACCTGCAGCTTGGCAATTGACGTATAGATCCTTGAACTTTCAATCACCAGTATTGATTGGATTTGATAGGCTATTCCTGTAGATTCTCAGACTTTGAATTTCGAGCCATCGCACCCAAGCCTTGCTGTTGCATACCACGATGAAGGATTTGACTTGCCATGAACGATACATCGTGATTAAAATTGCGAAGCATATACCACTTGGTCACGGAACTGTCTGGTTCATAGCTTCGTGCAAGTGGTTTCAAGCATGAGAGGTTGTCACGACTGGAGTTCTGAACAAGGCTTTTGCAGAAACTAGTACAGAAGATACTGTTGGGCCGGTCAACAACTCGGATATAGTTTACCCTGGAACCACGCATATGTCCCAGGGACTCCGTGAAAGCGTACCAGAGGATGTGTGGAAGAGTTTCGCGCAATGGCAAGTCATATTCATGCCCGCTCTGCCCATTTTATTGACTTAGCATCCCAGCTCCAGTAATAATTGACGCCCAGTATTCTCAGGCCCCCACTCAAACGGTTGACCAAGGGAAACAAGATTGACGACCTAGTCATTTTCCTATACGAGATCTGGACCTGTCAAAGCGCATAGGCGAGCAGGGAGCCAGGGAAGCTTAGGTCTACGACTTGTTTACCGTTGACCAGCATAAAAGCGGAAATCCTTCGACTGGAGCGTCCGCTACCTATGCAAAGAACGAATCAGACGGAGGTTGGTATCACTATCGAGGCGCAGTGGTTTCTCCGAGTACCACCGAGGCAACTATTGTGGGTTATTTCGGTTGCGTTGAAATGATCAATATTAAGGTGGCTGCAGAGCCCTGGGGCGTACATGCTATTCTATCGCCGGCGAGCTGCATCTGTGGACACTGCGATTGACAAGGCAAAGTCTCATAGCAGCAAGACTGTGGCTGCTTGAATATTTGATAACTACTTGGAAGCTCGGGTGGGTCATAGAGTTGATCCGGGGTTGAGGGTGTCGACGTCATGAATGCCCAAGTCATACGCCGTGAAATGAAAGGTAGTGTTGAGTAAAGAATATATCTTACTATGAGTAGAGTTCGACCACCAACCGCAGAGGACTATGATTTTCTCGTAATCCCAGTGAAAGCCGTACCAGAATAAACGTTTTCTTCACCCCCCGCGAGATGAATGTGGGAACCAGTCACGTGCCCTCGTGTTGATTTGCGCTCTGCCTCGTTTTGATTTACGTCGCAACCATCATGCCGCCACTCTCGCTTACTGGAGTCGTTACTAAAGCGGGATATATGAGGAAGACGGTCACTGTCACTGTAACACGATATGTCGAGCATCCTTTAACGCACAAGGTGAGTTTAAACAAACCGACCGTCCTTTGTCTCACCTGCCTGCCAGCGGATTGCAAGGAGCAAAAAGTACCTCACCCACGACCCCAAAGATGGTAGGTGCCACATTTTCCCCTTTGTGCTCTACTGAGCTCCGCCAAGAATTAAAAGAGGGCGACAAATGCGTGATTCGAAACTGCCCGCCAGTGTCCGCGCGTAAACGGTTTACACTCGGATCAATCATCCCATCACCGCTATCCGGCGCCTGATCAGTGTCATGATACCCTGATGGATTAGCGTTGTATTATCACGGTGAGTTTAGAGCTATGGGCCTAGGCGGCATACTAATACTCGACTTGTGGATAGAATATACTGTTCCCAAATAACTCTGATCCGCGTGAAGTCTTGCCACGCAGTTTGCTTCTCACTGACATCGGTTGAATCTTCCGGTCAGCGTGTTCTGGAAGATCCCGCGGCCTCGCGTCCAATTCAGACGTGTGATCAACAAAAGTAACCGCCATCCAAGCTACAGCGGCAAGCCTACTACCTCCCTCGACCTCTAGTCTCGAGTCTCGTGGGCTAGGCTGTCCAGAGGAATCCACCCCGTTGCCACGTTTGTTTCAGAAGATTCCTGTTCCTGGGGAGCCGCGGCTGCGGTCAGTTCCCGCAAACCTGTATCGGGCCGATGCGGTCAGTTGTCACCCTATTGGCATTTGAGCCTGTGCGGTCGTCTGGTGCGGTCGTTTACATGCCTATCTGCCCGCCGCGGAATAAAAAGCCCGTAGGCCTACGTGTCGCTATTGGAACCCCCCCAACGATACGATGCCGCTTACGCCGATACATACGCTTGTAGGCGCAGCCATGATGGGGTCAGTCTTGTTCTTTGCGTCTAGAGTCGAGAGCTAATGGCTGTTGGTAGTATGGCCGCGAACAACCTCCTCGTTCTCAACGGAGGCGTGCTTGGCATATCTGGCTTTGCGCATAGGGCAGTGGCGTCACTTGCATATTCGTTCCGCAAACTGCGTTCAAACCGCCCCATCAAAACCGAGCTATTCTCGGCCGAAGAAACGAATTCCGACCCAGATCACCTCGCTCTCTTATGTATAGCTGGCCTACTTGGCGGTGGTCTAGTGCTTAGTGCCTCCCGTGGACGCTTAGAGGACGAATTGAGCGTGCAATTGGTGGATGTATATGTCTCGGATCTTGCCGACTGGAGACAGATAGTAGGCTATGCCGTGAGCGGGCTCCTCATTGGGCTGGGAAGCAAGGTGCGTATCGCTTGGCGTCCCAATCATCTCGAGGATAACACGTAATGTCAGCTGTCCAACGGGTGCACGTCTGGTCATATGCTCTGCGGTGTATCCCGGCTCTCCCCACGGTCGCTTGTGGCCAGCGGGATCTTCTTCCCAGCTGCAGTAGCTACACATCTCACCCTCGGATGTTTGCTCCCGTTCATACCCGACCTTGTGCCAGAGCGAGACCCAGGCGTGCCTTCATGGCTGGTGATCTTGCTACTTCAACTTCCTCTACTCGTTTATCGCTATGGAGCTGCCTTTGTCAAAGGGTTTTCGGGTGAACGTTCTGCTCGCAGGCTGGTAGCATTCAGTACCGGTGAGTTGCGTACACTCCACCATGACCACGGCAAGCTCACCCCACCCAGCGCTCCACTTTTCACTCGGCCTTGTCCTAAGCGGGATGCTCCGACCTTCTAAAATCCTCGGCTTCATGAACATCACCCCCTCGGCCATCCGGGCCGGCACATGGGACCCAAGCCTCGTACTAGTCATCCTAGGAGGTATCATCCCCCAACTCTTGATCTGGCAATGTTGTCTAGGCGCATATATCCACCGCTCCGGTAGTAGACCCAAGTTTACTGAGACGTGGTCCGTCCCAACAGTTCCCGCCAACTGGCGAGACGGTATTACCCCCCGACTCGTGATCGGTGCGGCGGTATTTGGTGTTGGGTGGGGCTTGGGTGGCGTTTGTCCAGGCCCGGCTGTGGTGTTGGTCGGAGGTGATTGGCGGGTTGATGTGTTGAGCCGGGTGGGAGCTTGGATGTTGGGGTTTGTTGTAGGCGGAATTTTTGGCGGGTGGTTTTAGATCGAATGGATTTGTGTATGCGTACTATGGACTATGGGTCGAACCTTTGGATTAATTAGTCTGTTTTACCACCCACCTAATATGTACCATTTTGCGTCAGCTCTATTTCATCCCCGCAATTCTCGCAGTTTTATGGTCATTTGGATGATCTTCTGAAGATTCAGATAGTTTTAAGAGCTATTTGGAGGTGGCGCGGTGAGAGGGATGTGGTCAAGTGGCCGAGTGGTTTGTACTTGAGACCAACATCGGGCTGGAGTCCATACATGCGCAGTAGTTTAGTGGAGACGGGAATAGGTCTTAGGGCCCTGGTGTGGGAAAGGACTGAGATGTTTTTGGTTTTATAACAAAGGGATCGTTGTCAATGAAAATCGGGGCCTTACCTAACGACGCTAAACGGAGAGAGAAGTACAAAACGGAGGAGATTGCATCTACCACAACGGCCCAGCGCGCCAATGGCATGAAGTACAAGCAGTAGGTCTGACTACGCTACTGTGTATGAAACGAATTGAGTAGTAGTTATAATTAACTTGTATTCTCAGTGAAGAGTGTGTCAGAGTAGCTCAACACCCTGTTGCAAAGATACTTGTTGGTCACAGCATGTCGGTTGTCGACAGATGTTTAGCTTTCGTCCCCTCAGTCAAAAGTTCACGTGTGCATAGTATTTCAGGTACATTTAATCCAAAACATCGGTTCAAGCCATACCCATAGCGTTTGAGTTCTTCCTCTAATTATTTGCTTGTCAGCTCGTATCGTAAGCACGTATGCAAGGTCACTTACTACTTAGTAAAATCCAGCCTTGTGGAGAGAGGGCCAGTAGTCCGCAGCTTTCGATGGTCCCACATCCGTCTGGACGCCCCCTCCGGGAACAAGGATCACGCGTGCAGCACGATCCTTGGAGAACACATACGCGTGCTTGGCCGAGGTGGGACTTGGGACGATCGTGTCGATCGTCTGGAAGTCCAACCCACTCCAGCGGTCGCGAATCATGTGAGGTCCGTCCAACAGCTCATCCGGGCTCGACGCGCCTTCTTTGAACGAGACACGGCAGAACTCGTTGCCGCAGAAAAAGAACGCCTGGTCGGTAGTTCCCGGAACGATCATCGCCGCGTCGACGCGTTCAAAGCCGGCTTTGGCCAGAGAGTGCCAGTTGTCGGCGATTGTGCGTACACCGCCCAGAGTTTGTTCTTCGGAGCTGCTGGGGGTGAATTGGATGCGCGCATATTTGTCGCGGCAGAAGAAGTACGCCTTATCCTTGGTGCCCGGGATGGGGAGGATTCCGTCGATACGATCGAACCCGGCCTCTTTGAGTGTTTTCCATTCTTTGAAGATTTCGGTAGGACCGTAGGACACAGAGTCACCGCCATGGTCGGGCTGCCAGCTGACCTTGCAGTACTTGTCGCCGTGGAAGAAGTAAGTCACGTTTTGGTTGACGATGTTAAGTGCAGCGCGTCCGACCATACTGCCGCTGAAAAATCAGCAATCTTTAGGATCAAGGTGACTAGGTAGCTTACCCGTTGCAGTAACTTTAGAAAGTAGATAGAGAAAATGCAAATGTAGCTGGAGATAGTCGCTTGAACTGGTCTGAGATGTGCCAACTTCAACGGGTGTGCTCTTTTAAACCTCCTCTGTTCGGTTCTATCATCGTGGGACAAGGGCTCAAGTGCACGACGATCCTATACAAGCAGACCGGCTACGTCGAGGCCGTCACCGGCTAAGAGAGTGCGATCATTCGAGATCTTTCTGGCGCAATCGCAATCTAGAGCTGCTGGTGCGTCAACGGATCTCGAATGCCCCCGTGACTATGTGTGCCCGTGCAGTTGAAGATGGCTGAAGATTTATTAGAGGTTCTTCAAAACCTCGAACATATTAGGCAATACGCACATAAATATAAGTACGTTACTCTCAGCGATAAGTGCGGTGATAGAGTGTTCACCCACATATGCGGTCCTGAGCGCACCCGAGTAGCTGCTTGATGTTGATGATCAACGTTGCCCGATATATCTCTATGGTCGCCGTGGTAATTTTACTAGGGCATGCACTTGATAAAAGACCGAGAGCTCGCCCACCATGGAGATCCCCGTCGGGAATACACAGCTTAATCCAGCCTGCTTCTCGACACGTTCTTCCAGCTACGAGAAGAGCATATATGATCCATTGAGTTGAAATTCTTGGCACCATGGTTTTACTGGGATGCCCCTTTATCGGGCGCTATGGGGCGAGTTGGGTACCTTCCGAGTAATCGATTTTATCACATGATACTATATGCTGGACGCTCGACCTGAGGCGACATGTATACTCACATGCCACAGGCTGCTTGGGGAGCAAACGCGCCTGAATTTTGTGCGATTCGAGTTCAAACCCGTCATCGAGAACTGCGCCCTCGGTGTGTACCAGTGATTTCGGGGTCCTTGGGCGCGATGCTTTCCGGCGAGATGTAGCTGGATACTTCGCGACTGGGTACATGCGACCACCCACCCGCCCATTTCAAACGAGATTCATAAATTCGCTACGATCCTAAGAATTGCGAGCGTGAATCGAGTCCACCCACACATGCGTAGTACCGGATTGTCCGTTTGCAGCTGTATCAGTCTAGGGAATGGATCTTTCGCCGACTCGGCTCTTGATAGTATCGAAATTATGATATAATTGTAATCGCCGTATAGGGATACAAACGACGAATATGGAGGTGTGGAGAAAAGGAGCAGATGACGAGAGCGAGAGCAAGGTGTGTGCGTTGGGATTTTTGTCCTAGGAACGATCACCCATCGTCACGTGACATAGTTGCATCCAGCGTACTCGGGTAATGGCCCCGGAAACTCATCACTCTTTCGACGGATGTACGCATACATAGCTTCAATCGGGTGTTAAATTATCCAAGGTATCTGGTACAAAAGCTACTGTGGAAGAGTTGGTACTCCTACCATCTTTGTATCATGTGATTTACCGTTGAGTCAACTCAAAACATCAATCGCTGTTAGCCAGCGATAGATTTGGCCAAATTTGGTGTTGCCTAGCGTGGTACAAGGCTTTACATGCTTTTTAGTTTCCTTATCAACCTGTTCGTCTTGGCTACAGCCAAATCACGTGGTAATTTTGAGTCGCCACAATCCTGGAAGTCAAGCCGCGGTAGCTCAGCTGGGAGAGCGTTAGACTGAAGAGCCCAGTCGGGATGAGCTCTGAAAAGATGGGCTGTTGCTCTTCGTCTGCCGAAGTTTCCTATTTTTGTTGGATAAACCGCGACCCATGCTGGTCGCCACAAAACACGGCGACATGTCCTCGGATGTCCTGACATATCATAAAGTTAATTGGACAAAGGAGGCGTAAATCAAAACTCACCTGTAATTGCCATGTCTTCGATTTATCCGCCCTAAACTGCTCGAGCAAAGGGCTACACCCTGTCCCTGAAGAGTCCAGAGCGACGTCGTGACGAAGGTGCGCAAATCCCATTACGGGGGGGGGGGGGGCCATTTCCCCCCGTGCACCCAAATTGACGCGTGGGGGTGCTGCGGCGGCCCACTGATTGGAAAACGCCGGTTTCGAGCCGCGGGGACGGCGATCGCCGGATGATATAGGGGGGGGTGG
>WSLM01000047.1:0-40658 GCA_019677335.1 Ceratobasidium sp. UAMH 11750 | reverse complement strand
AGCACAGAGGTAGATATTATGACGTTTGTTCCAGGGCACATGACCGAGTCAAGCGCTGATTGGTTGGTTTTGTCCCCCATCAATTCAAGTTTCCAGACGGCGCTCCAGCCCTAGCCCTCTCAGAGAAAGTTGCAATAGGTTACTAGATGCACTACGGAGGAATCCTTGGTGGGATTTTTGATTCTGTCAATTGGAAGCCACGTTTCTTATTTGGATCTTGCTAACTAGGGTAGCTATCGACTATCGCTACCAAGGATTCCTCCTCGCTGCTATCCCATATACAAAACATATTTTGGAATAATTAATATTGGCTTCAACGAAGCTGCAAACGTTGAGCATGTCCGCCCCCTTCCGCCTCCTAGTAGTTGGCTGTGCATGCAGGGTCTTGTTTGGTCGAAGAAGCTGGAGATCTGATGCTTACGTTTACTATGGAGTTGCCGACCCCCACATACAAATCCAGGAAGCTGATCAATTATCTAATTTGTTACAAACTTCAATATGCATGCTTCCAAGATATTTAAAATGAAAAGGAAGAAGCCAAGCTCGAATTACTGCCCTCCCTGCCTCTGCTGTTGGCTCGTAAACGCCTGCAGCTGCTCGAACCCAGGCTGTCCAAGGCCTCCTATCCCAGGCGGATGCGCCATCCCCATTCCATTCGCCGCTGCTTGTTGTTGTTGCTGATTTAGCCGCATCATCATCTGCTGCACTTGCTGCCTAATAACGACCTGTTGTCGTGGCGTTGCGCTTGCAAACTGTGCGAGTGTAAGCCCGAGCCTTGCCAATCGGTAGATCTCGTTCATGGATGGTTGGTTCGCCGGTAAGCCAACCGGGACACTCGCTTGGGTGAGACCTAGAACGTTGTTCGGGTTGAGACCTGGTACACCACCGCCACCAAATCCCGATATCGCGGATGAACCGAGTCCGGGAATTCCACTCGGGTTGAAGCCCTGCACCAACCCCGGGTTGATACCCATCGCAGGGTAAGCGCTCGCATTGGGCTGAGTCGATGCTGGGTTCGGTCTCAGGCCTGCTCTAGCTCCAGGTATCATGCCTGCGACTAGCCCGGCTCCAGGCGCAGCACTTGGGGCTTGAATCCCGCCCGCGTTCCAGCCTCCCAGCATCATCCCTGGGCCAGTGTTACCCATCCCAGGGTAAGCATTCGCGTTGAGCTGCGTCGGCGCCACGCCTACTCCGGCTGCAGCAATTGTAACGGCTCCAGGGACCATGCCTGCGACCAGCCCGGCTCCAGGCGCGATACCTGGAGCTTGAATGCCACGCATACAGCTTGCGCCGGCATTCGGCTGACCTCCCAGGCCTGCATCTGGAAGCCCTGTGCCTGGGCCGGGCAATCCCGCGCCCGCGCCCGGCACTCCACCAAGCCCTGGCATCCCAGACGAACCGACTCCAAGGACCCCGCCCGTGTTCCAGCTCAGCATCATCCCTGGGTTAATACCCAGCCCAGGGCAACCACTCGCGTTGAGCTGTGTCGGTACCATGCCTACTCCAGCTCCAACTCCAGGCATCATAGCAGCTCCAGGGGCTATACCAGCACAAGGAATCATATCGGCTCCAGGGACCATACCTACTCCCAGCCCGGTTCCCGGCACGGCACCTGGGGCGCGAATGCCACGTATATTATTTGCGACGGCGTTCGGCTGACCTCCTAGACCTGTGCCTGGCACCCCAGCTGGTACGGGGGCGGGGGGAGCTCCAGCTCCAGGAACCGCTCCGCCACCATTTACCCCATTGGCACCTGCGGCACCATTCGCGTTCGTGCTCCTATTCCCATTGTTTTCCATAAAACGAAGAACCACAGGCTGTCCGCCCCGACAGAGCGCTGGCGGGCAAGGGTAAGTGATAAACACCTTGAATAAAATATGATTCGGGGCGCTTGGGACGCTGAAGAATAACAAGCCGCGTGCGGAGCCGACAGGGCCGATGGACGGTGGTGGGTTCATCGGATCATTGTTGTTTGGGAACTCGTAGAATATACTCTGCAAACAGTATAAGGCCCAGAAACGCCCAAGAAACACTTGAAAGACAAACTAAACTCACGTATCCAGAGGTAATAACCTCGCGAAACACGGCATGCTGCGGCTCAGTACCCGCATATATCGGGTCGATCACAATCTGTCCAAACGGCAGAGGCGACGAATAAAGCTGTGTGGCTATAGCTCTCGACAATGGCTTGAACCCGCTCGTGACCGACAATTGGCTCGGCCAACGGTTCGTCTCACTACTCTACGTCAATACGGGCTTAAACGGTCATGATAGAACAAAGACTCGCATGCTAAGCCCTAGTTCACTAATAGCGATGGCGTTGAAATGTGCTTGTCCGGACGTTTGGTTGTCCTCTGGGCGCTGAAACCTGTACACAATCTGACCGTGCCATGTCTGTGGACCCGTTGGATCTTGAGGTTGGGTAGTGGGCGGGTTGAGGTTCTGAGTCGGTAGCACGTTCACGCCCGGGTTCTGTGGCGCGCCAACACTCGGATTTTGAGGTATAATGTGTGGGTTCATACCTTGAGTCGGTAGTACGCTCTTGCCTAGATTCTGCGGTACGCCGACGCCCGAATTTTGCCCTGCGGGGACACCTGGGTTTTGCGGTCTACTCATATTCACCACCGATCTGCAAGCGGCTGGGGGGTTATTAGGGGCGAGCTCTATGTGGAAGAAGGTGAGGCAGGAGTTGGTGTGACGCGGGGTGAATATTGTGTCGTCTGCCGAGTATTCTTTACCGGTGCTTGATTGCTGGCGATTGCGTCGATAACTGTGGTGGCCAAGAGTAACGTTCCGCCGCGTCGTGCGGCTATATAAGGAAGCCGTGGCTTACCTGTGGAAAGCCACGGCGCTAACTGGGCTCGGAAACAGCCGGTGCTCACAGCCAGGTCGGATCGCTCGATCAACAACAAGACCTGCATTCGCATTTATTAGTTCACTCTACACATTCTACTCAAAACCGACTGCTCAGTCCCCCCTCTGTAATCTTTCGCACTTCGTCCTCGCCGAGGCCAAGGCCGAATGGTGGAGGTGCCATCAACATTGCGTATTCGGCGACAAGGGTGGTTCTGAACGGGAGCATATCATCCGTCTGCAAAATCCACTTCAGCCAAAACTTATACCACGAGAAGTCAACGTGTCTTACAGATATAGCCAATGGATGTCCAGCCTTCATATACTCCACGATATGATGTACGTCGAGTGACGATACGGTTTTGCATCTATTGGCATGTAAGTTTCTAGATCCTGCCAGCTAATTAGCAACGACTCACAATAAATTCGAGCTCAAGCATATCTCGACTGCATGCTTTCGATTCAGCACAATCAGCTGTGCAGCCGGGTCTAGGAATGTCGCATGACCAAGGCGAGCCTTGCTGCCCGCTGGAAGTAACTCGAGCAGATCCATAGTATCTGTGGTCGTGTTGTCTGCAGTCTGGACAGAAGTTTGGCATTGTTCAATTGCCAGATGAAAAGTAGCACCGTACCTCTGCAATATGCAGCGTCAAACCAAGCCCAGCCTCCCTTGCTCGCACAAGAGGTGGCCCGAATACGGATACGTCGTTTGCCTTTGGTCGACGTCAGCGAGTTTACAATAAATACCCGTTCATAACTCACCAACGGGCTTCCACACAAATCAACTCCAACCACGCGACGGCCTTCTTTTTTCATCTGTATTGCGATGTCTACTACCTCATCCGCCACGGCCCGACTCATGCGTCGGTCTACGCTCACGATCAACGCTGCACGGTCGGCAGGGTACTTTTCTACTTCATCTAGTATCGCTTGCACTAACATGTTCCAGGATGTAGTTATTACTTTATGCCTCCTGCCACATTGGACATACTCACCATACTCTAGCCGACTCATTTCCGCCGTCTCCCTGGGCGTCGAACGCAGCTCTAGATAGCTGCACTGCGCTACAGCCGGCGCCCCGTCAATCCCGCTAGAAGATGGTCGGGGTCGCAAGAACTCCCTGAGAACCGCTTGAGCTGCGATGCCAAGTGCGTGTACGTTGCTAGTAAGAGCATAAATGGCAGGGAAGAGTTTAAAGAAATCGTTTATTTCGCCCAGCTTGACGCCCTTGGCGAGCTCGCCGATCAAATCAGAGAGCTCCGAGGAGCCAACAGAGTCATTCGGAGTATAGTCCTTAGCGAGTTGCTCAAGGCAAGATAAAGGGATGGAACCGTTCAAGTGGGCATGTAGCTCAGCCTTTGGGAGAGACTCGAGAAATAGAATCTGTGCAGGGCTTAAAGCAGCCAAAGCTTGAGCAGAGTAGTTCATGGGGTTCTATGCAAGGAAAAAGTCAATGTAAGCCGCGAGCGATGGGCCGAGTGGGAGGGGTGGTGGACGCCATCTCAAGGTAGATTTATACGAAATATCGAGTCAGACAGCTTACAAGCAAGTCAAGTGACAGGTCTCATTCGCACCATGTGATTGGGTAGCACGTGACTTGTTTCACCCAATCACCTTGCTCGCTGCTGTCAATCATCGCGAGTCAACTCGGGTTTCGGTTCTGAGCCAAGCGAAATCAACGTAACGATTAAAATACCCTGTGAACTTTCCATTGGGGGTTACAGTATTGGAATTCATCCGTGCGCGGCGCAGCGGATCAAGCTGGCTAGAAATTTCTACTGCAACCTGATTGAAGGGTACTCGGGCCGCAGGTAAGCTGTAAACCAAATAACACCTGCACCCATAATCATGTATGCAGGCTATTGAAATGTCCCAAATCGTGGTTCGAAACGTGCTACGGCGAGGGCTCACGGCAGTTCCCAAGAGTTGGCGATCATGTCAAAATGCTACTTGTACAGGATCACTCGGCAGTTCCCTCAGACGCCTCCAGTCTACCCGAGTAGTCACTGCACAAGCTTCAAACTCAGACTCTTCGTTTAAAGAGTTCTTTCTCTCAAATCCGCGGGTTCATGCGTCCACCTCCACTCTGGATATTGCCGATATGTCACTGCGGGAGAGGAGATCAAGGGCATTCGACGTCGACATCGATTCAGATATTTACCCAGAACCTGCTTCCAAGCATGGTCGAGCCGACTTAACCCCCTCCAGCTCACCAACAGCAATCCCGCTCTCTCCGTATCCCCCACCCCACATTCCCCTCACAGCATACACACCCATCCCGCCCCTCACCCTCAAAAACCGACTCAAAGTCTACACCCAGTTGTCCAAATCTCGTCTCACAACCTTGGTGGTCCTCACCGCCATGTCGGGCGTCGCTCTTTGTCCTCTTCCCACAACCGTGCCAGCTCTGTTGGCTACAGCTGCTGGAACCGCACTGTGCTCTGCCTGCGCAAATACTTTCAACCAGATTGCCGAGGTTCCATTGGATGCTCAAATGGTCCGCACACGCACACGACCCCTCGTCCGTCGAATCATCTCTCCTGCACATGCTGCAACATTCGGTATCACCTCGGGCGCAGCAGGTGTCACGATCCTTGCGGCGTGCGTTAACCCTTTGACGGCTGCCCTGGGTGCTTTCAACATCTTCTTGTACTCGGGTGTCTACACATACATGAAACGGCGCAGTATCCTCAACACCTGGGTCGGGGCTGTCGTTGGCGCAATACCACCCCTCATGGGTTGGACAGCTTGCGGAGGGCATTTGCTTCCTTCACCCGAGCATCCTTTTACCTACGTCTGGCCATCAACAGTTGCAGGTGCCGCTGATGCGATCCCGCTGGACAATCCCCTCGCCGCTGCAACTCTTTTTGCCTTTTTATTCGCCTGGCAGTTCCCCCACTTTAATGCCGTCTCTCACTTGACGAGAGCAGGCTACGCGCAGGCTGGGTATAGAATGCTATCCGTTCTAAACCCTCAACATAACTCGTTGGTTGGGTTCAGGTATGCGCTCGCATTCATACCAATCTGCTCTGTCATGGCGCCATTGAGTGGGTTGACTACTTGGTGGTTTGCACTCACCAGCCTACCCTTTAATGCCGTACTCGTACATGGAGCATGGAGGTTCTGGAGGGAAGGAAGTGAGAAAGCCGCCAGACAGGTGTGGAGGCAATGTCTTTGGTATTTGCCCGTTATGCTTGCGTTGATGATGGCTAGTAAGCCTAGTCTCAACTGGTCACGGTCGATCAGACAAGCACTGGGATACGAGGTGGTGGAAGAACGAGACACTGTAGTAACGGCGTGAATATAAAATTATCCGTGCGAGGATGCAATACAGACACAACAATAGGGTATGAAGCACATCATAAATATCATGGCGCTGGCGGCGCCTTTTTCTTCCCTCGCAGTATTTTGAGCAACATCTTTTTGTCGGTCCCAGAGCCCGACGCCGAGGCCATTGGCGTGTCCCCTGCGCCTCCAGGTTTCTGCATCCGTTCTAATCGCACGGCCTCTAACCGCGCCTTTAAACGCGCCACCCGATCGTCCGCCTCCTCCTGCGCCAGTTCCTCGTCCCGCAGCCGATCCATGATGAGCTCTCGTTCCTCCTGTTCAAGCCTCTGTCGCTTCTGGGCTTCGGTTTCTTCCTCTGGCTCTTCCTGCGCGCCATCCCCATCGGCTGCCGCCCCAGTAACTGACGCCGGAAAGCCATCAGCCGTATTATTGAAGAGCTCGGGCTCAGCCATCGTTGTCGCCTGTTCGTATACATCTGCGCTAGTGGACTTTAAAGCAGGTTGCAGAACAGCTTTGGAGAACGCGGCAAACTCGTCGTCGAGAGATAAAGGATTGGTCGCAGATGGCGGAGGCATCGATTCATCAGCGTCGTCATCGTCCTCTTCAGCTCCCATAACCGGGGGTGCACGAGAAGGATCCGAGAAGAAGTCTGCCGGAAACCCGCCAGTCGTCGTTTGTGGTACTGCTGCGACAGGTTCTGGTTCATCGACTCGCCTCCGTTTCCCCTCTGCATCCTCCTCAACCTCTACGACCTCAACCTCTTCGGCGACCTTTCTCTTCCTTGCCCGCTCCTTTTCCTCCTCCGCGCGTAACCTAGCAGCTTGGGTCCGGTGTGCTTTGCTACCGACGTGTCCCTCCCACGCGTGTGGTTTTATAGTGGTACCACATGCCGCGCATCGAAGTTGTCCAGATGAATTATAGAGAGCAAGAGGGTGATTGATACGCTTTTCAGATTCAGCAGCTTTAGCACGACGGAGGAGGGAACGGGCGTCAGACATGTTTGCCCGGTGAGTCACGTGGCTGAGAATGATAAGATAAGCCGGCAGAATCGGTACTGTACAGTACCATCCTCGTCCAGGTCATTGTCACTGCGTCTCTAGTCTCCATAACCACGCTAAGTTCAGTTATAGTTTACCTGCAGGCATCTCAGTGCTCCAGGTGCGCTCTAAACTAACCCCTTCACATTCCAACAGTTGGTCTTCAAAACGGGAATTTGGGCGTTTTCTTCGATCCAACCACGGCGTGCAATGCCATGCTATGAACGGAGTCACAACGAGAACGTCATCGAGAGCGGGGCCGCTGGTGAACCTGTTTTTGACTGCCCTGCGTGGCCCTGCGACATGGGGAGTTCCGAACACACCTTAACCAAATTAGAATGATTACTTTGCGCATGACTTTTGTAGCCCATCCGGTGCAAGTAAGGCTGAGAATAATAAACCAACCTTTTATTGAGAGCTTTGAACTGGCCTTGGACGAGCTAAAGGCGGCGCGAGCACCAGCGCTAATCGGGCTGACTCAGAGGCCCAAAAGATTTTTAGTTCCGGGATCACACCCATTTACATAACCACATTTGTAACACTCTCCACCCGCCACCCCGTGAAACAACAAACGATGGGTGCACAAAACTCTCGCTATGGCCACGGAGATTATTCGGGAGGTGGGACAGAGACCAATTACTATGAATTGCTCGGAGTCGAGGAAGACGCCACAACCGACGAGATAAAGGTTTGTCGAGTTTCCTTGCGAACAAATTTACATTAACTCCTTTATCACGGGCAGCGCGCTTTCCGCAAGTTAGCTTTGGTTCATCACCCGGACAAGAACCACGATAATGTTGAAGAGGCGACAAAGAAGTTTGCGCAACTTCAACAGGCGTACGAGGCACGAGTTATTCAACCCGCCGTGTTAATTTAACCGTGCTAAACATTCATAACCCTCCACAGGTTCTCAGCGACGAACAAGTGAGGATGATTCTATTCACATATTGGCGTTGTTACTACCTTTGAAACTTACACCGATATTAGGAACGTGCTTGGTATGATTCGCACCGCGCGTCAATGGGTCCTTCTCTCGACGCAGACGACATGTTCGAGGATATCGTATCGGGCGGAAAGAAGCCATATCGTGCTCGCGCCGGAGATCCTGGGCTTTCAGTCTCGCACCTTTTCCCCTTTTTCGACGCGGTTATCTATACCCGGATGGACGATTCGCCACAAGTAAGTTTCGTTCCTTTTAAATGTGCATTATTATTTATCGTTTTTGCACCATAGGGGTTCTTTGCTACATACCGAGCACTCTTTGCTCGGCTTGCAGCTGAAGAGGCAGCTTGGTCCTCGGTCAACGGTGACACTATTGACTATCCTTCGTTTGGAGATTCGAATACGCCCTGGGCCCCAGCGGTGAAACCGAAAGCCAAAGACCCAAAAGGAAAAGATAAACAAGTGGAATACGTGCAGTATTTCTATCGGGCGTGGTCGAACTTTGTCACTGCGAAGGATTTCTCATGGCATGATATCTGGGATGCGGATGGAGCTCCGGAAAGAAGGATTCGAAGGTAAGAGTGGGTGTTTTGAGTGGGTCGTTCATGGCGCTAAATGCCAAGCTAGGTTGATGGAGAAGGAGAACAAGAAGGCCAGGGATGAATCACGCAGGGAGTACAATGAAGCTGTTCGGGTACGTTTGCATTTTGGTCCTTCTCGTCTGTTCACATTGCAACTACTTTACAGGCCCTTGTATCCTTCATCCGCAAACGCGATCCTCGCTTCCAAGCCTTCAAGAATGCGCAAAAGTCCCAAGGTACGACCACAGCATCCAAGGGGACCGCGTCTGGGCCAGCGCCGTCGCCATTCGTGGAACAAGAGTGGCAACGTGCACGACCGACGGCGGAAGACCACGCGGACCTCGACTGGGGGCGTGCCGAGGGCGATGGCGAAGAATACGAATGTGTCGCGTGCAACAAGACCTTTCAGAGTGAGGCCGCATGGTCGAGCCACGAGCGGAGCAAGAAGCACATGAAGGAGGTGGAACGGTGAGCGTTGCACCCTTGCGCTAGTCTAGATCTGGACTTGAATTGGTCAATAGGCTAAAGAGGCGGATGAAAGCTGAAAACGTTGAACTGGGCCTAGATGCCGAGACTCAAGGCGATGGGCTGAAGAGTGAAGAGTCACCCACGACTGCTGATGGTAACGCAAACGCGATCCCCTCAGACGAAGATCCAGCGCCCACCAAAATGACCAAGAAGCAGAAGAAAATGATGAGAAAGGCGCGCTCCGTGGCGAAACATGCAGAATCAGCAACGCAGTCTCCTGTAGAGAACAAGGACGTCCCTTTGGCTGAAGATCTCACCGAACCGATGCAGGGATTGAGCGTAGAAACGGCAACCCAGGAGGACGGAGACAAAGCACCCGAAGACAGCGACCAGGAGCCCGATGAAACGGCCGCTGCCCCGACCAAGCGTGAAAAGCGACGGGCTCGTGAAGCTGCGAAAAAGGCACGCGAAGCTGAGACTCCTGCGCAGGTACGTGATGCTCCCCGTGCCACTTTTGCGAGCGGCTAAGTTCAATTTGACAGGTATGCAATGTATGCGCCGAAAGTTTCGATTCTCGCTCCAAGCTCTTTGCTCATGTCGAAGCTTCTGGACACCAACTTGCCGCACCCCAGCAAGACAAAGGCGCTCAAAATGGGGAGAACGGCGTAAAGAAGGGGAAGAGCAAGGGAAAGCGCTGAGCCCACTCATCTCGTTTCGTTGTTTCCCTTGATCTATCGTTCCCTACATCCGTTGCACTGTACTCTATTGTTACCAGCATGTGTATACTGTAAGTTATGGTCTGTTTTTTGTACATAGAACATTACGTTCAGTCTAGCCTTTGCGTAATCCATGCGTCATCGGTGACGACAGGCTTGGCGTCAAGTCCCACTTGTGTGGAGCCAGAGAT
The DNA here is from genome assembly GCA_019677335.1 of Ceratobasidium sp. UAMH 11750. Taxonomy (NCBI): domain Eukaryota; kingdom Fungi; phylum Basidiomycota; class Agaricomycetes; order Cantharellales; family Ceratobasidiaceae; genus Ceratobasidium; species Ceratobasidium sp. UAMH 11750. The sequence goes on along the minus strand of WSLM01000047.1, from coordinate 30,582 downwards.
CATAACAATATCGTCACAAGTGGTTTCGGAAATTCCAGCCCCTATCAGCTTATCGCTGATGACGTTCATGGGGAGTGGAGCCCAGAGGTCCAGCGCATACAAAACACCGGCGGGACTGGCGGCAGCTTACCACAACTCATCCACTCGATCCAACCCAAACCACCTCCACTCTTCCCAAACTTCCAAACTTCTTCGAATACTATGGCTCCTTCTCGCGTGGGTATTCAGCCATTGTATGCGCCCTTTCTGTACTGACGAATCCCTTCAGGTTGGTGGACAATTCAAGTCTGTGTCTGGCTCTCTGCAAAGTGCCGTCGGTACCCTAGTTCGCGCTCACGGCTTCGCCGGCCGCGGACGTGACCGGTAGGTCTACATTTTCACCTCGGCAGACATATTGTCTAACGTCCCCTGTAGTCATAACCGCGGCGTCGCAGAGGTCAAGGCTGCCAAGACCAAGGGCTACGCTTCTGGTACTGGTGACCGCGTCCGCGGGAAAGGCCACTCTATCCTCGGTGGTATCACCGGTAACCGCAAACGCCAGGCTCGCGGTAATGCCCTGGGCGACAAGGGAAACCTTAAGGTCAATAATGCGCACGGTTATACTATATGACCGAGGCTGACACCCCGATGTTCTTTAGCAAGCGTTCCATAGCGGCAACCGCGCATAAGCGGACCAAATCTCCCTGATACTTGACGCCTGCGCCCTCTTACGACCTTGATGATGTTTCGCAACCCTTCTTCTAATATTTTCTTTATGATTCATACCCTTTGTATCAGTTGGCATGTTTGAGGTTTCTTATAATCAGTTCATGTATGCGCCCAAAAATTAATCAAATTTCACATTAATCACTACCGAGCCGGGCAGCATCCAATAAAACAGGGAAAAACCACCCTAGTCATTAAAATGACTTATGGTGGTGTCCCGCCTGCGGTCGGTGGGGGACTGGCCAATGAGAGCGTAAGTAATCGGATGACTCAGCTCAATGACTCCTCTACGGAACCGCCCCAAACAAGCGCCTGAGCCACGACCAGCATTTAAACGACCACGACGTGATGCGCTACTCTGCTGGCGACTCTTCCACCATGAAGGAGCAGACCACTATCGACGCGCAAGAATACCCCATCGAGGCTGTTACTCTTTACAGTAAGCGGGCTGAAGTTCGTCGTGTCATAACGCTTGAGTTAAAGGTATGTTTACACGCGTCGAATGGGTCTAGAACCACGCGTCTAACCTCTCTAATTTCAGGCCGGGCGAAACGATTTTGCCATTACAAACTTGCCTTTATCTACTGTTCCCGACACGTTCCACGTCTCCGGTTTGAGCGCTGGCCAGGCGTCCGTGGTCGATACCACATGTGTCGTCCCGAAATCCAAGTCTTCTCTGTTTGGGTTTGCAGGAAGGCGCAAGCAGGACGCGCTGAACAAGAAGTCTCAAACGCGTATCGAGCTTGAGATGGAGATGAACCGGCTCCTCCGGGAGAAAAGTCGTAAGTTGATTGTTCATTTGAGTACTTTCAAGCGCTTGACGGTTGTGCCCCAACTAGTTATCAACGCTAAGAACGATGTGTTGCTGTCTTATGCAAAGGTGCGTCTTCTACTATTATTCAGAAGAGGCATTGTATTCACCATTTCTTTCGCAGACCCTTACCGGGGAGAACACTCAACGCGAAGACTTTGTCGAATTCCTCTCGCAATTCAACGAGGCTGGTCAAGAATCATTGGCGGCTACGAGTCAAATTGAGGTTGCCGTTGAGGATGTTGAAATGCGCATCAAGAAGCTGAACTTGGGTGAAGACGACGAGGACGAAGAGGAGGATTCGGATCTATCACTCAAACAAAAGACAAAGGCAGGAGTCGTGATTAGCGCCAAAGAGGACTGTTCCGTGAAACTCATTCTCACCTATGGTACGTAACTTCATCCCGCGACTAGCGTGCACAACTCACGTTTCGTGTCAAGTCGTCTCTGGTGCAAGCTGGACACCTGCGTACGAGCTCCATGCAGTGACGGACAGCTCCACGAAAGCCGTAGCCGGTACGGTGACTCTACACTACCGCGCATCAGTCGTCCAGACCACCGGCGAAGACTGGGATGACGTCAAGCTGACGCTGAGCACCGCCGAGCTTTCGACGAGTATGGCGGTCCCGAGACTCTCGCGTAGTGTTATTCGTGACGCTCCGCCTAGCGGCTTGTTCCGTTCCGCCCCTGGCCAAGGAAATAACACCCACACCCTCTTTGGGAGTACTACCAACAATACCAACGCCGGAGGCTTGTTTGGTGGTGCTCAACAGAAACCAGCGTTCTCATTTGGGGCTTCCGGTGCTCCTGTGAATCTTCAGGCCCAGCAGCGGGTACAAATGTTGCAACAACAGATCCAGCAACGACAACAAATGGCCGCTCAACAGGCACAACAACAGCAGCAACAAATGGCCGCACAAGCTCCGATGCCGGCGTTCGGGCAAACCACTGCCGTTGGCTTCGGTACCGTCCCCCCTCCGGCGCTGGGAACGGTATCGGGTGGGTTTGGTGGGTTCGCCGGGTCTGGAGCCACGGGATTCGGTGATCAGTCTGCTCCCCAAGCGGGTGGAGGCTTGTTTGGATCCCAGGCACCTACCGAACCACAACAGGAGCAGCCACACCAACACCAACTCTTTGACGAAGGTCAACAGTCGCCCGTACTCGTCGGGTCTGATCCCGAGTTCCAGCCTTTGGACCACGGTAGCGCTGAAGCGAAAGATCAAGTCCTGGCGAGCACGTACCGAGTAGATACCCCGGTCCGAGTTCAGAGCAATGACACGCCCCACCGTGTTACCATTATGACAGTGCAGCTATCGGCGAAGACCGAGTATGTGGCTATCCCTGCCGTGACACGGTCCGCATACCTGCAGGTTAGTTGGATTCAAACTACGGTTGAGCGGATAGCTCACCTTGAATACCAGTGTAAAATCAAGAATACCTCATCGCATCAGTTCCCGCCCGGGCCTATGGTCACCTATCTCGACGGCAGCTATATTGAGAAGTCGAATATTTCGGTATGTGCTTATTTGACTACTTTCCCATAGATCTCTGACATATTCCCCCCAGCTGGTGCTCCCAAAGAGCGAGATCACCCGGTCACTAGGAACCGATCCTGGTATCCGCGTATCTTTCAAACGTGGAACCCACGACAAGAAAGTACAACACGCCGCCGTATTCGCCCGACAGACCATCACGGTCGTCACCGATACACTCACGATCAAAAATACTCGCGCTGCAATTGTCCCACGCGTGTTGGTCCGGCATGCTATCCCGACCCCGGGCGGTGACGACCGGTTCCGAGTCACACTCAAGGAGCCCGATGGTCTGGCGCAGCTGGAATCCGGAGCGTCCTTCAAGCTGCGTAACACTGTCAATGCACGCTGGACCGAGGACACAGGGTCGGGATCTGAGACGTCTGGGCTGATGGAGTGGACTATTGAGCAGCTTGCCGCGGAAGGAAGTGAGGAGATCAAGATGGTTTACGAGGTTATTGCTCCTGAGGGAATGAAATGGTACCAGACATGAGTCTCGAGTTGTAAAGTAGTGTAACTGTATACATACCTGAAATGAACTTCCAGCTGTAATTCCCTGCTAGCCTCTTAAGCGATTAAATGCACACAAGAGTCTGGCGTTAAAAATCATTTTTATCTGCCTTGTATGGCATTCGAGATTGGCTTGACGATTACACAAGGGTTTGATCTACAATCATGGCTCGACGGAAGTAGGGAACGTGCCAGCCTCCCGTTGCTCATTGAAGCGCGAGACCTATAAACATAGAAATCGTTAACTCAAGCCTGCGGGGTACGTTCTGGATACTCACCCATTCGTCTAATACCAAGTAGCAATACGACAATCAAAACCTCAGCCATAAAGCAGATCACTCAGAACACAAGGTGCTTACTAGGGCAAAGCGAGTGGTATGCGCGGTAGAATTGCTTGCACGGCGCAAAGTCTTCACCCTTGGCGTTGATGCACTTGTAATAGTCGATATAGTTTTGGTAGCTGCCAAACGCGTATGAGTTGATGAAATGAAGGTGATTAGAGCACATACCAATGCTTTGTTTGGTTGGTGTTGGGGAACCGTGCTTGGTGGTACCGTTGGATTAGCCTTATGCTTATGTTTTAGGGGGAAAGTGAAGCATACCGTCAAAGCCGGCGGTCTGGAGGACGTATTTCCTGAGACAAGAACGGATAAGATAAACAGGTATAATGATAAGCACCAGTTCGACTCACGCCTTGAGATCCTCTGCTTCAGACATGGCTACAGGTAAGCAACAAGAAATGCGATCGTTTGGTGAGGGTGGTCAAGACCGGAGAGGATCGGGAGCAGCGTGGCTGGGGCATCTGTGTGGTCGTGATTGGTGGAAAGTCCTAAGCGCTATTGTCAACCCGCACCAAGATCTTTGTCCTTGAAATTAATCTATTTGGCGTACAGACATGAGTGATTTCTTCAAGAGTAATCTGTCTGGAGGGGCAAATCCTGGCGGTGAGTTCTACATAGCAGCATTGCCAATTTAGTCGATAGTGAACTCACGACGCACGTACAGACCAGATGATGCGCAAGCAACAGCTTATGGATGGGCTAAGGAACGAGATGGCACTGGCGAATGCGCAGGAATTGATCAATGTACGTCTGCCTACTGCATGCTGCACGGAGCAAATGACCTCAATTCGTATTTAGAAAATCAACGAAAAATGTTTCGCCAAGTGTATAACAAAACCTTCGACATCACTTGGGAGTTCGGAAGAGAGGTGCTTGTCGATGTGCATGGAGCGGTATATGGAAGCTTGTAAGTCATTTATCGTTCTGTAGTTAAGACACCACTAACATGGGGAACAGTCAATGTAGTTTCACAAACCTATGTTACCCGAATTTCTAAAGAACGCTCAAGTACTGGCGGACTAGAGTAGTCAATAGAGAACTTGCGCACCTGTATTTACTATAAAAGTAAACCCGACCACTCATCCTAATGTATCTACTACCTAACGCTATGCTAGTCCGGGTGAACACAACCCAAGTCAATGCAAGCTTGAATATCCCAAGTTTGAGGCTATTACAACGATATACATACAAGAGCTATAGCTAACACGGTAATACCCAAATAATCCTAACCCATAAGCTGCGACATATCCGAAGGTGGGTATTTTGTCTGGGCAAACGTCAATAATCTACAACAGAATGAGTCAGCCCAACCAAGCGCAGAATGAGATGGCCGAAACTAACCGTTTAACGCTCTGAATATACTTTCTAGACACCTCGTCGTTCAATACGTGCGCCACCTGATCGGACGAAATCTTCTCGCGAGCTGAACGTTCGTGGATACTAAATGGAGTGTCAAACAAGGATAGATGAGGGATGATGGTTGGACGCACCCAACCATGGTTACGCCAATAGGCCATGCTGCATTCCCTATACTGAGCCGTAGGTAGGCATCATTTGCCTTTTGGTATTCCCGTTTTTGCATGTGGTGAACGATTTCGGCGAGTTTTGCTAACACATCTGCCGCCATGGTCTATGCAACTTGAATAAATACCCACAGGGGATAAATTCATGGCGGTCGCACGCACCTTTGATCTAAGCTGCTTGAACAACGGCTTTAGATACTCAGCAGATTGCACTTGGGTCGCCGCAGCAAGTTTCCCCTGTGTAGAACGTTTGACATTGTCTAGAGACGCACTTATTATGTCAACCATCGACTCCCAATACGAGAACCCTCACTCACCTGGACGTTCTGCCATGGACTGCTCCCACTCCTTCAACAACCGTTTGAGCGCAAAATAAATCAAAGGATACAACTTGTCCGGATTCTTTTTGATGAGTACCAGATCCAGAACAGCGTCCTCGTCCGTCGCAGCCGCTCCAGGCGTCCCCGCCTTGCTCCCCGCCCCACTCTCATCCTTGATCCCCTTACCCTTGGCAGCCTGCCCAGCCCGTTTCTCAATCTCCTCCATATCCAACGTCTCCTCCATCTCCTCCAACGCTTTTTGGAACACATTCTGACCACTCCCTCGTTCGCCACGCTCTTCAATCAGTTCGAGCGCACGCAGGCGCAACCGACGTTCCCGATCTGACTCGGCAAAAAGCCGGATGGGTTGACCTTTGAGACGGAGACGACGGATGGCTTCTTCGTTGGAGATGTTGAACGCTTCGCTCGTGCCACCTTCGCCGGGTGTACCGGTCTCGGGAAAGGGAGAGTTGGATTTGGATTTAGATGTGGTGGGTACTTTGAGCTTTTCTGCCTGCAAAACAAGTGAATCAGATGTTTATTTCGATTCTGCATTTTATTCACCTCTTTTTGCTTCCTCTCCTCTTCCTCCTTGGCTGCTTGCCTCTTGGCCTCGGCCTCTTGCTCCTTTTGCTCCCGCTTCAACCTCTCGATATCGCCTTTTCGCATGTACTTTTGAGGCCTCGAGTCTCCATTATCCGTAGGCTTGCGCTTGGCAGCAATTTCAGCTTTCAAAAAGTCCATAACGAGAAACAAGAGACGTGGCTGTGGTCGTTGGAATCGAGTCAAGCGCCCACATGTGGTGATAAGCAGATCCGAAGCCTGGCGCCAACAGACACATACTCACCTAGCCACGACCACCTTGAACAAATGGACCTTGCCTCTGCACAAGCACTATCTCTTAGACTTCTTCCCCGACTTTTGCGCCATGCCCAGCGAAATGGGTGGGCTCGGCCTCGACCTGTCACACCCGAGGAACTTGCACAGTTCCAGGTCGCAGTGGCGTTCCTTATGGTCACCGCAGGCATAGGACGCGCGAGGCCAGTTGCTACTAGGGCGGACAATATACCCCGCCAAGAGCCGACTATATTCTCTACATTTAGAAACCTAGACAAGCAGATGGATATGTACGAAGACCAGGAACTCCAGGTACCTTGATAACACTATCTTCTAGTATATGCATTAAACACTTGGATATATACAGGACCTAGCTCGTCAAGAGATCCCAATCCAACGACTCCAAGCCGAAGCTACCGCACTACAACAATCCGACTCGCCTTTGCCCTGCCAAGACGACGCACTCGCCCAAGTCCTCGTCAAATGGTTCAAAAACGAATACTTCAAATGGGCCGACCCGATCAAATGCCCCAAATGCGCAGGAAAGACAGAGATGACCGGGATGGTCGCTCCAAACGAGTACGAGCGCGCTGGAGGCGCGGGGCGCGTCGAAATGCACGTGTGCACGCGCGAAAATGGGCCATGTGATGGGAGCTTTAGGTTTCCCCGGTTCAAGTACGTTCATCTCGTCATACCCAAAGCATGAATTGACCAGGTTCCAAAGTGACCCAAAGTACTTGATGAAAACCCGACTCGGGCGCTGCGGCGAATGGGCAAACCTCTACACGCTCTTTCTCCGTACAGTCGGCCTGCGCGCACGTTACGGTACGCTACTCCCACCCACCCAATCGCCTCGTCTTCCGCCGTACCTCAATAACAACCCCACCCTCTAGTCTGGAACGCAGAAGACCACGTGTGGAACGCGGTACGCATCCATCAACCCACCCGTCTCCCCACAAAATTAACCTGTCCGACCTAAAACGAAAAAACCCGCTCGCACCCTCACCGATCCAACCTTGCTAGTACTTCTCCTCGGCGGCCGGTCGATGGATCCACACCGACTCGTGCGAAGCAGCTCGCGACGAACCCCTCTTGTACGACAGGGGCTGGGGTAAAAAGGTGCGTTCGTGATGACCAAAAACAAAAGACAACGCCGATCATTCGGTTCCGTTGGATTAGATGAGCTACGTGGTTGCGTTTTCAGTCGACGGCGCAACGGACGTGAGTCGAGGGTACGTCCAAGACTCGGCCGAGATGTTCAAGCGGAGGAAACAGGCGCCAGAAGGTGCGCTCGCTCGGGTAAGATGCTCCCCCTCTCTCCACTGGTCTGGACTTGGGTTTCCAAAGTTACGCGAACAGGAACTCGCCGCCATCACGGCCGCACGTCGACGCAACCTCCCACAAACCAAGAAAACCCAACTGGAAGCCGAAGACGCAGTCGAACGTACATGGCTCGCAGCGTCTGACCAACGGGCCAAACAACCCAAAGAAGAGCCCTCTCGAATCAGCGGAACGCAGGAGTGGAAAGAGGCGCGTGGCGAGGCCGGGCCCAGTTGCTAGTGTTGGCGGCGAGCGTGGGCGAGGGCCCTCGCCCTCGGAACTCGGAATCTGCAAAAAACACTCGCTGTCAAAACTTCCGAGGCTTATATCAGCCTCGAGGGTTCAAATGAACAAAATGTCAACAAAACCAAAGCTGTAAGATGTATACGAAGCAGAAAACATAGGTAGAGTGGTTAAGGCTGATTAATCCGAGTGAGAACGACCTCGGGAATTACCTAACCGCCCTCGCGGTCAGTTCGCGGGGGTCTAGAAGCACCCTCGCGAGCAGTCAATTCGAGCGAGTTCCGAGGCCCTCGCCCTCGCCGCCAACACTACCAGTTGCACCTCGGACGACGCTTCTGAGCCCAAACCAAACTGACACGGTACGTGCATCTGATTCGATTTTTTTTTTCAGCCACCTCACCCTAGTCCCATCACGCCAGCGACCGTAACCATCGCGCTCTTGCTGTCTAGCTTCCGGTGTAGCCAGGCTTGATCGGTCGCATCCCTGAAATGAAATCTCAATACGAAATACCCCAATGGGCTGTCTTCGAGTGTTTGAGTTTATACTGATATCAAAATGGTGCTACATAAAAACTCGGTGAGACCAGACGAAACGAAAAAGAGATAGGTATGTAGAAATGCAAGCATCGTTTGGGATACGTATAGGGCCAGCTGTCACTATTATGAAAAGAGCCAGGCTTCTCAGCGGTCATCAATAATAGACCGCGCGAAAAGGGCGGATAATCGAAAAAATAGGGCGTATTCGGGCAGCGGCAGATACCCTCGCGGAGAATGATGCAATCCAGGCGCCCAGTTTCCAGTACGGCGGAGCGTGACAAAAACAAATGTGGGAGAAGAAAAGAACGTGGGGTGCTCCGGTAATACACAAAAACGGTCGCTGAGAAGAGAAAAAAAAGGACGCAAGGGACCATGCGTCAAAGGGTTCATATATGGTCAACACTGCGGTTGGTAGCTACGGCGATAAGACACCTGCAGGTGAAAAACAGAGGGGAAGCCAGCGCGCGGGGTTGCAGCGGAGAATGTCGGATAATAGGCCAGCGCTGGGGGTGCGGAAGATCGAATGTGATGCTACGAGAGAGAGCGAGAGAGAGCTAATAGATAGGACCAGAATTTTTCGACCAGCAGGAGAGAACCAGAGAACCAAGCGAAAAGGGGCGAGCCGGGCTGAATGCATGTGTGGGGAATAGCGCCCGTGCTTTGAAAGATATCACATCGACCCAGGCGAATGTGTCGTCGGGGGTTGCAGCACATCAGACACACCCTGTTCCTCGATCGTTGCATAACCGAGACCCATGCCCATGTTGAACATGGGGGAACTTGCGCCAGGGACCATGCCCGCGCCCACCGACGAAAACACGTCATTGCCATAGCCAAACTCGGCAGGAACCATTTCGGAGTATCGGCGCGCATCCGAGACGAGCTGGGGTTGCTGGTCGCCGTGGGCATGGACGTCAAAGGTCGCGCGGCGCTCGACAAACGGGCGCTGCGGGGCCGAGTCTTGGCCCGCGCTAAACGGACGGCTGAGCGAGTGGGCAATGGGAATCGAGGTAAAGTCGGTCATTGAATTTTGGTGTTGGTGGTGACCGTGGCTCGGACCGGGGTGGTTGTGCGCAGGGGGCATCTGATTCATCGGGAGTTGGAACGAGTTGAAACGACTCTCCTCGGCGTAATCGGGGCCAAACACCTGCTGCTGCTGGTTAAACGACATGCCCTCGGCAGGCGGGTCGTGGTATGCGGGCGGGCCCGAGTAGGAGCGTTTACGGCCGTGAGTGGCGTGGAACGCACGCGCAGCGTTGTTTGGGGGAAAGGTGAACATGGGGGGAGTGGCCGACTGGACACCGAGGAGCGGGGGCTGGGGTATTTGCATCGAGACGGGCCGGGGAGCCTCGACGTTGGGGTAGGCCATCTGCATGCCGATTCCCCGGGCACCCATGAGCATGGAGGGGTTGCGTCGCCGGGCCTCGAACACGCGGATGGCGTGCGAGAGCTGGACGCCGCTGCCGACGAGCTGGTGCTTGAGCACATGGGTCGCCTGGCGGCCCTCGGTCCAATCGTCGCACACCTGCCACGAACCACCGGCGTTGGCATCTTCCATGTAGAATATTGGTTTTTCAGAGAGATAGAAGGATGCGATGCCCTGGCCGGGGTGGGAGTGGGTCGTGGGGGAAAACTCTGCGTTGATGACGGTCGAGATGGGGATTTCCATCTTGAAGCCGTGGCCGCCCGAGTGGATGAACCATGTGAGCGAGGCCTTGTGGTCGCTGATGTATGCGACGAGGTCATGGCGGCCGGTGCGGTCTGCGATGCGGTGCCAGCTGCCGATGGTGAGGTCGGTGCAGGGGATGATGGAGATGGCTGGTGGGCGGTTAGTAGGCGCCGGGGACCGCAACAGAACACTCACGTTCAGACTCGTGCAACAGCGCCTGGAGATCGGCCTCGTATCCAGGGCTGAGCTCTGGGGGCGTGTCTGGAGGCGTGTCGCGACCAGAGCCGGGGGACCCAGGACGACCGGAGCGGCCCTTGGACTCGACGAGCTTTGCCTTGGCGCGCCTAGACCACGATGAGCGACAATCGAGGGTGACAACAAGGACGCACCTGTTTTGGAACCAGATCTGGGTCTGGCGCTCCTGCATGCCGAGTTGCTCGCTGATCTCCTTGCGGCGAGCGGCGGTCGGGCTGCGGTCCTGGGCAAAGACGCGCTCGAGGTGGGCGAGCTGCTCGGGGGAGACGCGCGAGCGCTTGCGCTTTTGCAGGCTGGCGCGCGAGCCGCCGGGGAGGCCGGCGGCGGCCGAGGTGCTGGGGCTCGAGAGCGTCGCACTGCGCACGCGCTGGGGCCCGATGCTCGACGGCTTTTGCTCGTCGGCGGGGTCGAGCGTGGCGCGGAGCGGGGACGCAATCGTGGCGGAGCGGGTGCGGGACGGCGGGACGGCGGCAAAGGTGGCGGACTGGGACGGCGTGGACTCGGCCGAGGGCGGCGAGAGCGGCGAGTCGAGGTCGGTGGGCAGTGCAGGCGGCTGGGGGACGGGCTCGGCGGGCTTGGGGTCGTCGTCGGGGACCTCGATGGTGATGTCGGTGCTGTGGGTGTGGTCGGTGCTGACGACGAGCTGGGCGGACGCCGTGCGGCGCGAGCGACGGGGGGCGTCGTGTTGGGCTAGGGGGGGCAGTCAGCGCAGGCAGCAACAAAGAGACGGCACGCACAATGCATATCCAAGGTCCAGGCCATGTACGCCGGCGGCCAGGGCAAAAAGAGCGAAAAGACAGACCAGCCGTCGCGGGGCAAGCTGCAAAAAAGGAGTGTGTGAGCAACGAGCGGAGTGCAAGGGAGCGTGGGCGCGTCGAGCGGGGCGGGGGTGGCTGGCGACGGCGCCGTATTTGAACTGGCTGCCGCCGCCGCAAGCACGGGCAAACAGCGCCACTCACCGACTCGTGACTGTCGCGGTGGGAACAGAGGACAGCGCGGCCTTGTATACCAGGGCGCGTGCAAGGTCCCAAAGGCTAATCCCACGTGAGCTCGCGCCGCCCGACGAATCCCCGCTGCTATCGCCCGCATCGTCTGATAGCCGAACGCCACACCCCACTCCACCCGCCTGGATGAAACACCCGCGTGGGACCTCGTCGTCCACACCCCCGCCGCTGCATCATGCGCTGTCATCGATCCCGCATCGGCCCGCATCCCCTGCACACTGTCCCCGCTGCCGCATACAGCCGACGATCTAGCCTAAAAACACAAGACTCCGAACCGTCGTACCCCGCCAACACGCATGAGTCGACTTCTACTCCAACTAGGCTGATCCCACCGCGCATTGCCAACCCTTTCCGTGATCGACCTCGAGCACTCCGCATGTCGTCCGCACGCAACCCACAATTTAACTCGACTCGGTCCCGGCACCGGTCCAGCTGGGATCGACACATGGTCTCCGCACCCCGCTGGGACATCCGGCATCATCGCCGAACCTGACCCTTCCACACGCGTCGGACAAAAACTTACTTTATCCTGGACTATCGAGCGCCTATCCTGGCCGCCCCGAGACAGTTGACGACCCCGAACACATCGGCCAAGACAATACCCGAGTAGCCGACCAACAATCTGACATCCACTCAACACCCGATTTGACGCCCGGCCTCACAACTTGACATCGGAAATAACAACATCCCCCGCGACATCCAGCCCTACGCCTGCGTGCCTCGACGACAAAAAAGGTGACAGCAGGCGATCTCTTCCACGTGGTTGTCACGCAGACAACAAGGGCCCAAAAGGACAACATACGCCGGAAGTTTAGAACAGCAGACGACGGCCCGCGCGTCTCAAGAGTGGTTATTGACTCCGTAATCCCCATGGTGCTGCAGATGTTCACAGGTGAATCGCACAACGTTCCGCAGCACCAGCCAACGGTCGTACGAGCCTGCTTGCTCACCAGCCGCGGCAGACGCACAATTCACTACCAGATCACGATCCCGATTGATTAGAGTACACAATTCAGTACATTCTGTGCCACATACACTGAATGCGCCCTGAGATGAACACGCACCGTCTCGGGTCCTGGAGCCATACATTGCATACGTACTGAGAATTCCCACAAATTTACCCCAGCTCAACATTACCTTGTATCAAGCATGGTCCCGCGGGGGTAGACTACTTACACTACACCTGCAAACCCGGTGAGAAGCATAAGAAAAAACGAGAATGCGAAAAACACAGCGCCTAGTAGCGCGTTCGCTTCGAGTCGCGGTCGGCCCCGTCGTCGTAGCCGCGTTTGGGTGGATACCCATTGTCCTGACTGTATCCTCCCCCTGCGTTCTGGTACCCGTTGTCCTGATGGCCGAATCCACCCTGGTAGCCAATCCCACCACCTCGTCCCCTACGAAAAACATCAGATCGGACCAGTTGCCATCATCACATTCTAGCCTTACCTGCCCGGACCGTACCCACCGCCGCCAGACTCGTGCCGACCACCGTATCCCTGCCATCCGCGTTGTGAGTCGGGACGGGCCAACGACCGGGACGCACTCACCGAATCGTTGTACCCTCCACGTGGTCCGTACCCACCGCGGTCGCCACCCCCACCGTACCCGCCTCGTCCACCGTCACCGTTCATACCACCATACCCGCGGTCTCCACCGTACCCACGGTCACCGCCATACCCACCACCACCTCTTCCGCCCCCACGTCCACCTCGGAACCCTCCACGGTCACCAAACCCGCCCCTAAACCCACCGCGTCCACCTCGCTCGCCGCCATACCCACCGCGGAAACCGCCACCCGAGCCGAAACGTGGTGCTGGCGCTTCGACGGCAGCAGCAGCAGCGGGTTTCGGCCGACCTGCAACACGGTCAAGTTGAGATGGTAGGGATAACAAGACGACTTACCGCCGAGACCGCCGCCTAGTCGTCTTGGTTTCCAGCCACGGACCGTGCGACCGCGTTCTACGTCGACGAGAATACGCTTGCCTAGAATCGTTAGCCCGTCGGCTTCCTTGTAAGCAGCTGTGGTAAGGTTAGCTAGGGTCGAATGGGTAACAAGTGTGTTTACCCTTCATGTCCTTTTCGCGGTCGTACACGATAAAGGCATAGCCTCGACTATGCCCACGCTTGTTCTTGACAAGACGAACACGTTCGATCCGACCGTATACCCCAAACTCTTTCCGTAGGTCGTCTTCCGTAGCATTTTTAGACTACCAACCATGAGTAACAACAACAAAAACAAATGACCAAAAAACTTACCAACCGAGAAATGAACAACGTCTTGTACGGATCCCCAACCGCCTCGGGGTCGTCAGCCGGTTTATCTACGCCCGTCAAAAACACACTCCAAACCAACAATCAAAGAAACAAACCACACTCGACACTTACAAGTCTCTTTAGCACCCTGGAACTCTTCCCGCATACGCTTCTTCTTTTGCTCGCGGTATATCACCCGCTTGATCTCTTCCGCATACGTGAACCGCTCCTCTTCACCCTCTTCCCGGTCATCGCTCACGCCCGCGCCCACGATCCCGCGCTCGTTGTCTTCCCGGACCTGGGCCAAGAGCGCCGCGACGCCCGACACGTTTTTCGACCGGACTTTGTCTGGGTCTTTTCCGACTGAGCGGAAGAAGGGAAGAGGAGGGCGTGGGGCAAAGAGTTTGAGAAGGTTTGGAGGGAGGAGGTGTGTCATTTTTTGGGTAGTTTGTGGCGGGGTGTTGAGGGGAAGACCAAGTGATGTGCGTGGCACGGGTGCAAACTGGTGCAATCATTTCAAGGCTCCCACACTTGGACACATTTGTGGTTTATGACCGACTAGACTTTAGATTCTTGCAAAAACTTGTTCCTACTAGACGTTTTGTATTATAGATGGTGGTCAAGACTGCTATTCCTATTACAGTGTTTACCGGTGAGTGGCGAGTATTTGTCTAGTACTTTTTATCCACAACATTTTACCAGGCTTCCTGGGTGCCGGGAAAACGACAATTGTACTCTCACTTTTGCCGAAATTGCCCAAAGACTACAAGGTTGTTTTGTTGAAAAACGAGTTTGGAGATGTTGAAGGCAAGTATTGTATTGGAGGCACGCCACGATGAAACTGAAATGCCAGTCCTGTCAGTCGACAGTCAACTCGCTGCCAACTCGTCCTTGGCAGCCGTGAGCGAAATTTTGAATGGATGCATGTATGTCTGCTCAACGTTCAACCACGAACAGATTCCAACCCTGTTGATTGAATAGGTGCTGTATACTCGTTGGACAAATGAAGACTGCGCTTCTAGAAATCAGAGGTAGAGTTTTTTCTACCGCCAGTGTTCCCTGATGCCCTACATAATTCCTTGTAGATCAATACCGCCCCGACCGTATTATTATCGAGTCTTCGTACGTTTGTTCGGATGTGTGCCGAGGCGAGGGAAGATTCTGACAAGCCGTTCATCTAGGGGCTCTGCCTTCCCCGCTACGCTCGCCTTTCAGATCCGGGAACTTGAAAGGGAGACGGATGGAGACTTCAAACTCGATGCCATCGTCACTGTCGTGGACGCCGAGAACTTTGCGGGCTATGAGGACACGAGTCCCACTGCCAAGATGCAAGCCCAATACACGGACGTGATCCTTCTAGTCTGTCTTTTTCTCCATTTGCCACTCTATCACCTCGCTAACAAAGCAACCTCCAGAACAAATGGGAACATGTAACACCATCTCGTCGAACCCGCGTGAAAGCAAGTAGCTGACATAACCGATACTCCGCTCGTCAGGTATCCGAACGCGACCTGGACATTGTCATTGACCACCTGTCGACCCTCAACGATTTGACGCCCAAGCTTCGCTGCCAAGGGAAATCCGGCGTCCCGCCTGACCTGATATTTGGCCTCGACTCCAAACAGTTCCTGGACGTTCCTGGAAGTGCGGGTGGCAAACAGGGTGACGATCATCATCGTGAAGTCGAGACGATGACGCTCCATCGAGGAGCGGCGGACTTGCTCCCTCGCAATCACGCTCATGCACACGCCCACAACAATCACGCCCACGATCGTGACGACGACGAGGGTGACAGCACACCGGATCGTCCCGTTTTGACGTCCGAGCTGCTCGGGGATGCGCTTGGTACTATGCCCAAGGACGCTGTGTACCGGGTAAAGGGCTTTGTCTCGTTGCAGAGCGCTTCATCGGGCAGTGGAATATTTGTGTTAAACTGGGCTTTTGGGCGGTTCGAGCTCGTACCACTGACGACGAGTCCGCGCAACCCGGCTGTGGAACACATGGCCTCCGGAGATGTGCTTTTGACTGTGATGGGAGCGGTTGGGGATGTCCGGCGGTATGGGATGAAATTGGCGCAGCTGTTGGGAGCCCGAGCTGTGTGAATGGGTGAGTGAGTGCTTGCTTGCTTGTGCCGAGATCCCCAGTTGTTCAACTTGACGGTTAGGATGGCTGTACGCCACTTGGGGCCGCTGGTATTTCGGCCTTGTGAAATGGTAAGCTAAGCATTTACGCAACTTGGTGCAAGTTACTGATATTTTCATTGGGGCAGGATGCTGTATCGTTTAAGGTTATTGACCTGAATTCATTGACATTTGCTCCATATGTCTACCGAGCTGACCGGATGCTGTTATTGCGAGCTGTCGGGCTGTCCATTAATTTGGCACGGTGAGCGATAATTGTCAAAAACGCCCGAATTTCAGCTAAAGCGAAAATGCCAGAATGTTAAACCAATGTGCCCGCAAGACACATAGGAATCCCATGTGATCCTGTGATCCCTCTGTCGCCATCACAAAAATCCGCCCGCCGTTCCGTACCGCCCTTAACTTGCCTGATATGGTATCACCGATGTACAAGTTTGGGTCGGTAATATGCGCACGCGAGAACGCTTCGGGATTCCGATGACCTGACGGGTAAACACACCAGTGGAGCCATGTTGTGCTCTAGGTGCGTATACGGTTTTTACGATTATGTGAAAACTAAGCCTAGGCACTCGCTACGGGGATGGTTAATCCGGCCAACCAAGGAAGCCCAGGAAGGCATAGGTTAATGGAGAAGCGCCGGTAACGATCGAAGATCTCAGTTGCTTGCGAAGCGCTCGCGCCAGCGGGGTACCAGTACACTCGCCGATTCCCCATGCCAGCACGACCGACATCGCATGCAACCAGGCCCGGGCTTGTGTCGTCTGACCGGAGTGCACTACCAAACGTAGCGTTTCCCTCACAAAGCTACATACCTTGCGGGCGCAGGTGTGAGATTATTTTGTGCTTACTGTAGATCACGCTTTGACACGTCGAACTTCGCGACCGTGCCTTGGTTGTGCGATACGCGGTACCCAGACACGCTAGAACTTTGGTTTCGGGCTTAGTGGTGCTACACAGCACCATCTCAATGAACATTAGTGCACATACAGTAAGCTTATATGTTCCTCTGTTCCACCACTCGAGTTAGCTTCAAGACTGCGGCTATACGATCAGAATCAGCCGCATTCCATCCGGTGTCACAAATGAATACTTCATTCGCATTAATCCGGTCTAACAGAGTTTTTTTGGATAGGCAAACCCGGGCTTCTCCAATGTCCCCAAGGCACGGGTGACGAAACATACACTCTAGATGAACCAGCCTAGTGGGTCTAGCTTTCATCGACTTCCGATTACACCTTCACGACCTCGAACGCTAAGCCCGGACATCCCACTAGCACGCATGTTTCATCACCTGCCCCTGCTGGGCAATGAGATCGGCACGGAGCGTGCCTCGAATAGATGAGGAGGCGTACGGCTAGTCGGCGTGCCGCACGGTTCGAGCCGCCTATAAATGGAACCGAATGCATTCGGGTAACTCCCCACCCGCTCTTAAGGTCCCCCCTCTGCTTGCTTTGCATCTCGGGCTCTCTTCTCTCCTCGCTTCCATCTGAACGATGAGCCAGATACTCGCTTGGTCCGCGCTCGCCCTCTTCGGGGCTACCGCCTCGGCTAGGGTCGTGCCGCGAACCCTCACTACCAGCGGTTCAAGCTTTGCGGCGCAGACATTCGATTATATCGTCGTTGGTGGTGGTACCGCTGGACTTGCAGTCGCTGCGCGGTGAGTCTCAGTCTAATATTATGATAAAAATCCTGACATACGACCGCTATAAGCCTGTCTGAGAACTCGCAGATATCCGTGGGTGTGATCGAGGCCGGCCAATATATACAGAATGACCCGTTGATCGACACCCCCCGTAAGTCATCTTGTAACACCGTGCTCATATCTCTTATTCATGCTTCTCCAGAACTTTTTGGTGCAACGCAAGGCAATCCGACATACGACTGGATGTTCGAAACCGTTGCCCAGCCCAATGTAAATGGTCGGGTACTAGATATGCCGAGGTAAAAGCGCTTACACTGGTTCCCTGATCGTTGCTCATTTGGTTATCCTAAAGGGGAAAGATGCTTGGTGGATCAAGCGGGGTTAGTATTGGTTTACTTATGCTGCTGTGCGTGTGCATTAATACCATGGGATTTCACCGCAGATGAACTACATGGCTTTTGATCGGGCGTCCAAGGCAGAGTATGATGGTGAGATGCGCAGCAACACAGCGTTCGCATGTAGCTCATTTTCTTCGTCCAGCTTGGGCAACTCTGGGCAGCTCGGGATGGAACTGGAACGGTGAGTAAACGCCAACTGAAACTATTTTGGCATAGATGAGTTGACTTGGTTTCTTTAGGGCTCCTTCCTTACATGAAAGCGGCCGAGGACTTTACGAATATTGATCCCTTCAGAAATTATTCTGGCACTGGCACTGGGATATTCCCATCCCAAGGAACCGTTGGGCAGATTTCGTCGGGGTACAATAGTGAGTGTAATCCTTAGGAGGTCTTATTGAAAGTTGGTCCGACTCGAATAATTTGCTAGCTTGGTACAGCGATATCACGACACCCTACGGAACTGCGCTAGCCAATTTGGGTATTCCACCTAATTTCGACCCTGTAGGCTCCTACGTTGGATACTTCTACATTTACTGAATCCTCTTTGATATCAGGATAGTGGAAATGCGTTTGGAATGTACAACTGTGCTGGTTCGATTGATCGTGCAACCGGCAAGCGCTCGTACGCTGCAAGCACATATTTCGCATCGAGTGCCAGCCGAACGAATTTTGTCGTTTTGACTGGAGCACAGGCTACCAAGATCAACTTTGGGAACACCACAGTCAACGGGAACTATGTCGCAACGGGTGTTTCGTTTGTATCGAACTCGGTGACTTATACTGTCCAAGCCCGGAAGGAGGTCATACTGTCTGCAGGTTCGTTCGTATTTGCTCGACAAACTTTTTAGGTTTGGCTGAAAATATCGATTTTATTAGGGTCATTGCAATCGCCCCAGCTACTGGAACTTAGTGGTATTGGAAACCCGACAATACTGCAGCAGTATGGTATCAATACCTTGGTCAACCTACCCGGCGTGGGGGAGAATTTGCAGGATCATCTCTTCATCCCTACGTCGTACGAGCTACAACCCGGAAAGACTACTTTCGATATATTGCGAAATGATGCCAATTACGCGGCGCAAGCACAGGCGCAGTAGTAAGTTCCCTATGCTACTTTGCTACCTATCGAATACTCACATTTGTTCAGCGCATCTACACACGACGGGATCTATGCGGCAGTTCACTCGGGTTTCGCGTTCATCGACTTGGCATCATACGTTCCCAGCAACAAGATCACGTCGATGAAGACGCAGCTCGACAGCGAAATCGCGGCTTCAAATCCCACCACCCTGCAACAAGCTCAGTACAACATTCAGAAACAATGGCTCTCGCAGAAACTTGGTCATCTTGAGATTATTATGTATCCGGGTTAGTTGTCTTGTCTCCTGTGTAGGGTTCAATTGAGCTGACTTTCCGTTTCGCACAAATCACCAGGGTACTTTGCCTTCAGCGGCCCCAAACCTAATACTTCATATATTTCGCTCCTAATGGCAATCCAGCATCCGTTTTCTCGAGGCAATGTCGTGAGTAGATCTTGAACTCTAGAGAAAGTTCGGTGGATATATGCGTTGCTTTTCTATTAGCATATTGGCTCAGCAAATCCTCTGGTCAAGGCCACTGTCGATCCCAAGTACTTTACGAAGTCGATTGGTGAGTTTCCTTGACAAATTATCGTACTTTTGGGTGCTTATATTCGCCCAGACCTGGATTCCATGGTTGAGGCCGTGAAATTCGGCCTCACGATCTCGCAAACCCAGCCGCTTGCATCCGCGATTGTCGCACGACAAGATCCTCCGCCAGGGGTAGTTAGCGATGCAGATATTGCCAACTACGTCAAGTCATACGTGGAGTCTGTTTATCACCCCGTCGGTATGTTGAGTTTGGCCATGCTTGTCACTTGTCAACTTATGCTCTTTATAGGCACCGCCGCTCTGGCTCCGCGCGCCTCGGGAGGTGTAGTCGCGCCAAACCTAAAGGTGTACGGGACGACAAATGTCCGGGTGGTGGGTATTATTATTATCATCTGATGACGGTATGACAAACGACTGCGTCTTTCAGGTCGATGCTGGCGTAATTCCTCTGCACATGGGGACCCATATCACGAGGACCGTCTACGGGATCGGGGAGAAGGCGGCAGCAATGATTAAAGCTGGACAATAATAGGGTCCATAATCGCTTGGGTTTAGCTCATACACGGATAATATCTTGTTTTTTTCGGGAAGAGGGGGTTCTGTAACGAATATAATGTCACCTATTACGATTTAGAATGTTTATATACATTTACCGCTCATAGGCGAAAATGAGAAAGTATCTTATCATAGTGTTGTGTGAGCGGGCCGAGGTGCAAGATGTGTTTTGACTTGTTGATATATCACACGTGACTGCGCGTTGTCTGGGGCGTCTCATGTCAGCGACATTGGGTCTTGTGCCCGCCACCACCACTTCATATAATAATGTTCGGCTTTCTACGGTCGCTTGCAGTACCTTTGCCAACATTCGGGATCGCATTACCGGCTAATATCCAACGTCGTTTCTTGTCATTTGTTTTGAAATACTTTCTTGGACATTTGGTCAAGCCTGGACAGCTCGACGACCACAAGATCGACGCACAGATTGGCAGCGGTCGAGTCGAGATAAAGGATGTTGAACTAGATGCTAATGTGAGTGCTCTTATCCTGCTGCCCGAATTTATTCATAATTCTCAACTCCGAAGGCTATCAATACATTGCTAGTCGGTCTCCCGGTGTCATTGCGCGATGGTTCTTTGGGCAACGTGTCCGTGAGGGTACCCTGGCCAAACGTTCTTGCGGCTCCCTTCTCCGTCTCGGTGTCTGGGGTGGCGTTAACCCTCATCCTTCGTCGAACTCCCACGTCACAACCAGACGTACCCTTGGATGTTGACCTTTCTGCGTCTGTCGCGTCCTTAGTGGCCGAGAAGTTCGTCCACAAAGATCTCTCTGAACATGAAGGGAATGCACTGCGCCAATCTATCCACTTGGAGGCCCCACTTGAGTCTTCCGCTGCCGACGCCTTCTCTATGCCTGGCTCAATGGACCCGTTTCTGGAAAGCGCTGTTGCCGCCTCAGTAGAGGAGGCTGGTGGAGTTTCCGATGAAGAAGGCGTAGGTGTCTTGACGGCGGTTGCGGAGCGACTGATGGCGCGATTTGCTTGCTCTGCACAAGATATATCTATTACTGTGATTCACGAAGGCCATACCGCCTTTCATCTAGGGGTTGCAGAATTTTCTTACGGCGATGGTGTTTCTGGGTCGAATGTCACCAAGTCGATATCTGTGCGGGGGTTCTCGGTGTCAACAACTATGCTTGAGCCTCTAGACCATGCTTCTCAGTCCTACTCCTCCATTTCGCCTGTCGAATCACCGGGCCGTCGCCGTTCCGAGGACGATAAACGAGAGAGCATGATGCAGAGTATCGCATCTTTAGCTGACTCTACTATGTTTCAAAGTGCAATTTCTACGGTACCCCGAGGTTCGATATCACCCATTATTGGCGCCCAGCAGGAACCATCTCGTACCCACCAAATCATGAGCTTCTCTGACGAACCCATTTCGATTGCTATTGCAACTCGCCCAAGGGAACCCGGCCCACCTGGTCCACTCTCAGTTCCTAACACACGTCAACGTCCTCCGAAATTTACTATCACCGCCAGTATGGGCTATGTTGCTTGTGCGATGCGTCCGCTTGACGTTGGCTCAATCCTGCGCGCACTTACCCTTGTTCAACCTGCGTCTGGGACCGCGCCTAGTCCTGTCCCTTCCCGGCCAGAATCAAAGAAGTTTTCGC
Source organism: Ceratobasidium sp. UAMH 11750 (assembly GCA_019677335.1). Classification (NCBI taxonomy): domain Eukaryota; kingdom Fungi; phylum Basidiomycota; class Agaricomycetes; order Cantharellales; family Ceratobasidiaceae; genus Ceratobasidium; species Ceratobasidium sp. UAMH 11750. The sequence goes on along the minus strand of WSLM01000047.1, from coordinate 8,738 downwards.
CGACATTCGAGGGCTCGGGCCGTGTTCGAGGAATAGTTGTTGTCTTATTGCTAGAGAATCTACGCAGCCCCACATATCCACGCGCCCATATAGAGGCAGAAATGTCCGAGTTCTTCAAGAATCCAACCCAGTCACTGTCTACCCCCCATTTCCGTGTTCGAATTGATTCGATCGAGCCCTCGCTGAATGCTTCGGGAGATATCCAGGTCAACATCAACGAGCTCTCAGTGTTTCGCATGCAAGGAGGGCCTCATGCATCAGCTACTCCTATACTTATTTCCGATCCTAATCTTGATTCCCAGTACTCGGTCAATACCACCGCTCCTATGTTTGATATTGTTGATTGGACGAGATCGAACGCACAGGCCGGGCCTCCCAGGATCTCGGCTTGGCGGCTACGTGCAATTCCGGGCCACAAGCCCAAATCAACCATCGGCCCTACACCAGCCGTTCGAGTGGAGGTGGGGCGAAACGGCGGCGTCAACACCTCGATATTACCACTGCATTTTTTCGTAGATCTGAAAGTTCTGGAGGATGCGATCTTATTTGGCTATGGAATTGGCCCCACAGCACCCGATATCATTAGCGACGAAACCGAACCCGGAGTAGAAGACTCTACACCCCCTTCCAGCCCGCAGTTCGTTCGCTCCGTGGCTGATGATATGGAACAAGTTGAAAAGAAGGTGATTTATTTCGGATTGCTTCAGCCTTTGTCTCTATAATAATTTGCCCTGTTTCTAGCAGGTGGAAATATCAATACTATGTCCTCTCATTCGAGTTCAGCTCCGAACACCCTCTCCACTTGGGAAACAGCAACGCTCGGGGGCAATCGTCATTGATTTGCATGCCATCCAAGTCCGACTGGGCTCGTCCCCAATCCAGGTTTGCTGGGCGCGGTTGTTGGTCGCATTGGCAAACGTTGGCGGTAAGTCTTGGTGCCCAGCTTAGAGAATGTACTAATCGAACAACCAAACAATAGACACCAAAGCTACCACCATATTATCCATTGGCCCTCCTCGTGCCCAGAATCCATCCGTCAAGTCCTTTGGGGGTACTACGCCCACTCAGAGGAACCTCGATCCTTCGGAACCGGAGCATTCGCAAATCCTTATACGTACAGGTATCGCTACTACTCTTGAAGTGCAACTTCCGGCGCTGCACGTGCATCTGTCCAAGTTCGGTATCGACGGGCTTCAGTACTGGGTCGACGACGCCACACAATGGGCCGAGCGTGCGTTCGATGAACGGAGGTTGGACGAATCACGAGATACTAGCTTGATTGGAAGTCGATTCTTTGCAAGGAGCGGAAGTTTGGGTACAGTAGAGACTGTGGGCAAGGCGTCAAAGAATCAAATGATTGTTTCGGTGAATCTGGATAGGGGTAAGACCATAAAATTTCCGGTTCTGGTATAGGCTAACGTGGTTTGTGCAGCTGAAATCATCCTGTTTGTGCCGAGGCAAACATCTGCTGAGTCTGCAGACGTGCTGCCATTCGAGATCGCTGCTAGCGGGCTCGAGATACTTTTGGAGATGAAACCTGATGGCAAGGTACGATCTACTCCACTTTTCTTGATCGTATTTGACTCACCGCTCGGGTTGGAAGGACGAGACTCGTATATCCGCAACCCTCATGGATGTGATGATCAAGGATGCCACCGGTACACCTTCGGCTTCCACCATCTTGGCTCGAACGCATTCTTTGAACCTGGTAAGTGGTTCAACGCTCGGTCATGCTGGGGAACAAACATGCGTTTCAAATAGGCGGGTCAAGCAAAACCAGCTATTAAGCTTAGCGTCAACGCTATTTCTGATCCAGAAACTGGCGGCCGAGAGAACCGGATTAAGGTTACCCTCAACGGAACCACGTTCACATTGGCCAAGACATATGCGTGGGCGGAAGACTTGGCCGTTTTTGTCAAGGCGCCACCAGGCGTAAGTGCTATTTGCCAGCAAATAGAAAATTAGTTGACGTTTGAGTTAGACGTTTGAAGCGGTTGTCCCTACTGAAAGGTTGCATCTGGATTTCTCCCTTGCCGATTCATGCGTTAAGCTAGTGGGCCCGACCTATCCTGGAGCGCTTGCAGTAGTCGCCTCCGAGGTTCATTTTCGCACTGACATCGTCGGTAGCTCCACGGAAACTGTTTCTGACATCGCGCTGGGTTCGGTGACCGTGATGTTGGCTGATGCAGAGAAATCAGAGGCCGAGGAAACACCTGCAACACCGTCCAAGGTTAAATTTGCTGCTGATGACACCAATATATGGAAGGTGAGTCGCTGGGCCAGCTTAATAGATTATGGTGTTTAGCTCACTTGAATCACTATCATTAGCGCAGGGGGTTTGCAAGCTTGCTCATCATAGATGAACTCAAAACACGCGTTACGATCAGGAAAGACACCTTCCCCCCTATCCTGGCAAGTAGCGTAATGGATCTCCACACACTCCTACGCTAACCCAACCTAACCAGGCGGATGCTTCCCGCGTTAGGATAGGCATTTTGGCCTGCGCTGATACACTAGGGGCTCTCGGATCTTTCGGCGCCGACATGGCCAGCATGTTCCCAAAGCCTGCGCCTGAGTGAGTACTCAGAGACTCTCATTAACTTTCGCCTAATCGAGATGCACACAGCGAAAAGCCAAAGATCCATGCCATACAACGAACAGCGCCGGATATCGCTGGTCCGCGCGGACTGCTAAGTTAGTACCGAGCCGTTAGCACTCCTGTTTCATAACTAACACATTGCGCTAGGTGAGATCGATGAGGAAACATTCCGGCGTGACCCGGAAGTAGGGTTTACCCCAGACATGATCGATGACGACCTTCCAACGAACCCAGATTATTTGGACGAATCATTTGGAGCTGCCGCCGGACTGATGGAACTTTCGGACGATGAGCTACTAGACGAATCGACAGACGAGACTGAAATGTCCGAATCTATGCTCGATTCTCGCGCAGACGCACAGTATTCAACCCAAACGGACGTTTCGGCCTCGCATGTGACAATATCAGACGAGGACCCACGAAGACGTGGAGGGGAAACTATTAGGATGCTGGTTCCCGAAGGAGTGCAGATCATTGAGGATTATTTTGAAACAGTGGAGCCTGACCCGCTGTTGAGCCTAGACGACAAGTGAGTGCCTAGTTGGTCGTTTCAAGTTAACACAAAGCCAATAGCTTTGGATCTCAGGAGTGGTCTCAAAGCGCTCAGTCTCAATGTTCAAAACTGTGATATCACAGTTCGCCTTCATGACGGTTACGATTGGGAGAAAACAAGGGTGGCAATAGAGCAGGGGAGGAAGGCGGTTCGGCGTCGTCTCGAGAAGATCCGCCAGTTACTCGCTAGTGGCCAGGTACCCGACGAGAGCGTTGAAGATACCCACGCCGTGCTCTTCAACTCGGTCTACCTTGGCCTACAACAAGACCTCGAAGACATGGAACGAGAAGCTGCGATTGCCGCAATCGATCAAGAACTCGCTGAAGACGGAGGTGACACGGCTACGGTCAGCTCGTGGCAGACGTTTGCCGGTCAAAGTCCTCGACCCGAGCGCAAGCGCCAATCAAGCAAGACGTCGGGCAAGAGTCGTAGGCTCACTCGTTCGCGCGGCCCGAGGATCGAGATCTGTCTTCGAGGGCTCACGGCTTCTGTCGATCAATTTCAGCCAAACGAACCGACCGCTATGCGCGCGCTGGTGACCGTCCGCGACTTGGAAATATTGGACCATATTAAAACCTCGACCTGGAGTGCATTCTTGACAGGAATGGCTGCCGACTCGAGAGGAAATGTTCGAGAAACCGATTCGAATATGGTTCGTGCAGAGTTGTGTATTGTGCGGCCGGTCCAGGATCTCTCGGTTGAGGAAGGGCGGCTGAAGGTACGTAACTCTCAGTTATAGCTTGAAATATAACTAAGTCCTCGCTGAAGCTCAAAGTTTTGCCCATTCGTTTGCATGTGGACCAAGACGCCCTTGATTTTTTGAAGAAGTTCTTCATGTTCAAAGACACGGAAGCCGAAGCAAAGCCCGCTGACGCCAAGCCGCCTGACGAAATGTTCCTTCGTGAGTTTACAGCCATTCATAATACCCGCCGTATCTAACTAGACGCACAGAACATGTGGAAATATTCCCAGTTGATCTTAAACTCGACTACAAGCCAAAGCGCGTCGACTATCGCGCACTTCGTGAAGGAAGGACAATCGAGCTTATGAACTTTTTCCACTTCGAGGGTGCAGAAATGACGCTGCGACATATTACCCTGTCGGGGGTATGTAATTCCTCCCCACTCTCAACCAGACTATACAAACTAATTACTCGTGCAGATAACTGGCTGGGCTCGGCTTGGTGACACACTCAACGACCTCTGGACACCCGACGTCAAAGCGACCCAGCTTGCCGAAATCGTCGCCGGTATTGCACCTTTCCGCTCGCTCGTTCGTGTTGGAGCTGGCGTCGCCGACCTCGTTCTCCTCCCTACATCCACGGGATGGCGCCGCGACCGCCGTCGCGAAAAGGGTGTACGCGGCGCCGCAGCCGAGGCCGCTGCGTTGGGTGCGAGGTTAGCAACCGGAGCACAGGTTGTGCTGGAGCGTGCGGAGAGTATGCTCGGTGGAACAACCGCAAACGATGGGGGGTCGGGTTCAGGATTTGTTGGGGCACGACCCGGCCCTGGAGTTGGAGCCTTCCGTGGCCCGCTGACCGTAATCCCAACCACGGCTGGTGGGGAGTGGGATGGGAGTGCCTCGATGCTGGCTCCGACCGTTGGCGATGGAGAAGAGGGTATGAGTGATGAAGGTTCCGGAGACGAGCGAATGATTAGTCGGTACGCCGAGCAACCACGGGACGTTAGGGAAGGAATCCAGTCTGCATCTCGAGCGTTGCGAAAGAACGCCACCACCGCTGCGCAAACTATACTTGCGATTCCAATGGAGGTCTATGAGCAGACGGAGAACGAGGTTAGTTCGATTCTTTTTTGTGGATTTGGTAGCTGCTGACGACTGTATTTTCCAGGGACCCATACGTGCAGTTGTGCGTGCAGTGCCAATCGCTGTGTTGCGGCCAATGATAGGTGCGACCGAGGCGGTTGGACAGACACTTTTGGGGTTGCGGAATTCGCTGGACCCAGCTGCGGCTATTGACGAGGGTTCCAAGTGGAAGCGGCGTTGATTATGACCATTTACGATCTCATTTGCATTCGAGTTTACGATCTTTTGGCTATCGCTGTTTACGCTGTATAAACTGGCTCACAATGTAGTATATCATATATGCATTTATTCCCCTGAAAGCGAGTGGCAATACAAACACAAAGATCAACATAGATACCAGAGCAAGCTCAATAATGAGAGAGGTTCAATCCACCTCCATACTCATGCTCATTCCACCGCCAGGTACCAACGCGCTCTTCTTCTTTCGCGACAATGATTTCGCAGGCACCTTGACCTTTTCCCGCAACACCACCTTTTGTTCGATTGGCTCCACAAGATCGTCAAGCGTGACCTCCTCGCCTTTCTCTTCGTCCTCCGCCTCTTCCTGTGCTTCCTCCTCCGCCTGAGCAGATTTGGACGCTGCCAGCTTCTTCCGCATCCTCGAAGCCAACACCTTCTCCCTCGCCACCGCCATCCGGGCTTTCCAGAATGCCCGCTCGCGTCGCGCGCGAACTTCCGTCACCCGTTGCATTGCCTTGAGTGTCGTTTGGACGAGCTCACGGTTGTAGCGAACGGGGATGTTGCGTCGTTTCTCGAATTCGAACGTAGAGTCCTGGAAGAATGAGGCGTTAGTCGAACGAGCAAGCAGATGTAATGGATAGTGCTGACGATGGTCATTTCCTTCCCAGCGGCTTTACGGAATGCCTTGGTCCACTTTACTTTACGTGGGTTGCGTTTCATTCTGGGCAACTAGTAAGGCGCATGCATTCACAACAGAGCAAGTGCAGTGACTTACTTGAAATTTTTGTGGCATCTAAAAGTGGTATAGAATAAACTGTTAGCGCAATGGCCGCGACGGAAAGCGGAGTGCATACTTGGACGAGCAGAACCTGAAGACCTTGGCATCATTGCGTACGAATGCCGACCCTATAACACACTTTGTACGAGAAGCCCAATACTACTAGGAAAGCAACTCACCGTGACCTGGGTAGACATTTGTTGAGCAGAAATAGCATTTCTCGACCCTCATGAGTGATTGGTGGTGGCAGGTACAATATGCAATGCAAATCTTTTGGTATACCCTGTGATAAGATTACGATAGCATAGCCACTTTGGCGCTTCGCCTCCAGCCTACAAGGAACCAAGATTTTACCGAAAGCCAAAGCTATTGTCCTATTATTGTTCACATACCCAACCACCTTGGATGCACAACGACGTTAGTGCCCCTGACAATGGCTCTCGATGGTGACGATTAGTGGCTGTAGACTAAGCAAGACCAAACCAACCCTGATGATTTGTCAGCGCCCATCACACTTGAGGTTAATACAAGGTTGACAGACCCGCGTCTAAGCTATGCAAGTACTTATTCCTCCAGTAACCTTCGTCCTCACGCAGACTGAACCTTAACTATCGATTTTGCCTACCTTTACTCTGGTACCATGTCTGACCGAAGAGAGGTCGCGCGCAACGTGAACATACTTGTTCTGGGTAAGCGCTTGCCAGAAACCGAAAGACCCACCAGCGCTAACCTCCTTCGTTGAAGACGGTGGTGGCGCGAGCGGTCTCTCGTCGCTTATCATACTCTGCGAACTGATGCAAAGATTACAAGGCCTCTTAGGTCTTGCTGAGCCCCCGAATGTACGAGATTTCTTCGATATTGTTGCAGGAACTGGGACCGGAGCGTGAGTCCACTTCATAAGGGGAATCAACCTTTGATGCTCATCGCCGCCCACAGCGTTGTGGCTTGCATGCTGGGACGCCTCCGCATGCCGCTGGATCAGGTCATTAGCTGCTACCAGAAGCTCGCCGAGGTGTTCTCCGACCAGAAGCTGCTTGGCACAAGCGCCTTCAAGATGAGCAAGCTACGAGCGGCGCTAAAGAGCATAGTCCACGACGCGACAGGGGATGAGAACGCTCGCATGCTGGACACGAGCCCAGACGCAGACAAGTGTAGAACGTAGGTCCCACATCCGCAGGCTCGATGAGTTCTGACCTTCACCGGTTGCAGGATGGTGTTTGCCAGGTCGAGGCACAACCTGAACGCCGGCATTCCCGTCATGTTTCGCTCATACGACGCTGTGGCCAACCAAGTACCAGATTGCGCCATCTGGGAGTTGCTGTGCGCAACCATGGCACATCCCGAACTATTCGAGAGCGTCGACATCGGCGAACCACCAATGCGCATGTCGTTCGTGGATGCTGGTCTTGGCTGCTGCAATCCTACTGCCCATGTACTTGCAGAGGCGAAGGCAATCTATCCCGATGGTCACCTTGCGTGCGTGATCAGCCTCGACGCAGGGCATCCAAGCACGATCCAGATACCGAAATCGAGGCCGTTCCAACGGCTGCTACCGAGCAAAGTGTTAGCGGCGATGAGGGATATCGCAGTGGATAGCGAACGAGTTGCACAAGAGATGGCGACACGATTTGGGCAGGTCACGGACGTCTACTTCCGGCTCGACGTCAACCAAGGAATGCAAAACGTCAAGATGAGCGAGTGGGAGAAGCTGAGCGAAGTGGCAGCGCATACAAGAGCGTATACGTCTCACCCCGAGGCAAATAAGAAGATCGACGAAGCAGTAAAGGCGATCCGAGAGAGGAAAGCGGCAATCAATATGGCACAAGTCGGTATGGAATATCTCCACAGTGCTTTTGACTGTTCCGTCGCTTACACCAAGGATGATAGATGGGGAGCTGCAAGCACAGGACACTCAACAATCCTCAGGCATCAAGCTATGTCCTGCACCGACATCCCTGTTTACCGGTCGCAAAGACAAAGTGGAGCAGGTAGTTGCTTGCATATCTCAAGGCGACATCCAGCGCTGCGTATTCGTGTTACACGGGCTCGGTGGTGCTGGCAAGACACAGATAGCGCTCAAGGCGATAGAGAAGACGCGAGACATCTGGACAGACATCGTATACGTAGACGCGACATCTCGAGACACAACCATAAAGTCCCTCAGCGACTTTGCGAAGCTCAAGCAGATAGGGGACACACACGAGACCATGATACAATGGCTGGGAGGTCGACCGGAACGATGGGTGATGGTGTTCGACAACGCAGACGACCTGGCGCTTCGGATACACGAGTTTTTTCCTGCGGGTAATCATGGCAGCATTCTAGTCACCACGCGTTTGCCGGATCTGGCTTTGCATGCATGAGGGTCAAGCCCTGAATCTGGTGTGTCAGGCATGGATCCACATGGCGCAATGGACCTGCTACTGGGAACAGCAGGATTCGAAAGAGAACTTGCAGGAGCGGAACATGAAGCTGCCGCTCGGCTGCTGCAGGTATGTTTCTCCTTAGCACGAAGCGTAACACTTGTCTCACAGTATGTTACAGGACTTCGGGTATTGGCGTTGGCGATCGTACACGCCGGTGCATATATGTGGCATTCAGGATGCACCATTTCTCAGTATCGAGATCTGTTCAGCAAATCGCGCGAACGTACCATGACCAGGTCATCTGAGATCATGGCGAACATCCAAGACTACCAGAGGAGCCCGTATACGACCTGGTACATAACTCAGCAAAAAAGTGGGGATGTTATATAAGCTTATTAGATGTTTTTAGCCCATTACACCATTACTTAAACCCCCTGT
>WSLM01000046.1:0-38126 GCA_019677335.1 Ceratobasidium sp. UAMH 11750 | reverse complement strand
ATGTCTTGCAGTGTGAATAGGAATAACGTTGTTTGGGTCTTGTATTTCAGATCTGATCGACTATACGGAACCCACGATGGTAATCGTTGGGTCGCGGGGTCTCAATGCACTTAAAGGGTTAGTATATGAAAGAGTTATTTTCAAGTTGTGTGAGCTGACCGCCGTTGTCCCTACTCTAGCATCCTGCTTGGTTCCACCTCGCACTACCTCATCCAAGTACGTGGCCTTCTCATCATATCTCTCGGTTTCAGCACTTGGTCTCGGGCTCGTGTCTGTGAATTTGCATTCCCTCCGCCTGCCACATCCAGAACTTAGTCACAGCCGCACCTCGCCTCGTACTAAACCTACGTTTATTTCCGTTTCAGAAATCGTCCGTTCCCGTCATGGTTGCACGACGCAGACTCAAGCGCCCTGCCAAACGCACCGCCCACCTCGAACCTCACAAACGTGTCTCGCTCGCCGAGGCTGCGATCGACAAGGCTGGTCCTGGCAAGGCCGAACGGGACGCGGACGCGACGAGGGACCAGATCGAGTCGGAAGAAGCGAGCAAGGCTTAAGGATACCCGTCTGGAGAGATAAATATTGTGTGGTTTCGTATTGGGTGATCTTTTTGGCTGGGTAGACGTAGAGCTATCGTTGGTGATAAACCGTTTTTGCCTTGTTCGGTTGTATCGTTTTCTGGATATCTTTCCGATATAACTACCAATTTGAGTGTGAATTAGTGCGTAACAGCTTGAATAAGTCTCTGGCGCGCGACTGGAGCTGGCAAATGTGTAGACTGATCGAAGTGCCTAAGAGACTGCTCGTCCGGATGGTGGGTTTAAGGCTCCTGGGGGCTAAGGACGGCCTTAAATTACGCTTTGGCATGTGTAGCTTGATTTACGACCCAAAACGGTAAGTTAACAAACGGATATGGATGAGGCGTCGGGTCTTATTTACATTTATTTGTGCGGATGTTTGGCTATTGATGGAGGCGCGGATTGATCCTTCGGGCGCATATATCCAGCCTATTCCTATTTTTACCGGGCAAGCACCTTGCGGATAGTTAATGGTACCGACTTAATGTTGCACCCTTTAGTTTATGTTCAAGCGCATTGGATAGCAAAGGGCGTAAATGTTGACGTAGGCTCGAAGAGAACTTGTCCACCCGCTACGGTCCTGCTCGGAAGCTTCGGCGAAGCTATGGTCAGAAATCTCACGAGGCTAGTTTTTGTTGTCAAGATGAGATCGGTAGACATACATGTTAACATTTGTAGCAAATTTATACAGTTTAGATCCTTTATGCGTCGCAATCAATGAAATAGCGGGTAGGGACCATGGGGTCGAAAGTAACCTGATCAGGGTTGCAATCACGATCCTACAATGCCTGTCCGCAATTACACTCATCGCACTGGGAAATAAGAAGCAAACCATGAAGGGGAAAAGAATTTATTCGTCCTCACGCCATGGACGATCAACGTTGCCCTCTTCAACCTCTACATCATCTGCATCCCCCGCTGCTCCACCTCCACCGAGGCTTAGGTTCATTGTACGCGTGCGTTCGATGAGAGAAGCCAAGTCGTCCATAGCGCCTGTACGCCTCTGGATATCGTTATATGCTTCAGCTGTAGTCGGCTGCCATGGGATCGGGACCCCCTTCCAACCACCGTTTTGGTGGATGTAGGTTAGGAAGGAGCGCCAGAGGGGATCAAGTCCGAGTACTGAAGCATCGCCGACAATGATAAGAAGTGCTTGGGCGCGAGTCACAGTAACTGCGGGAAGAGTTAGCCATATACCCGGAAGCTAGAGCATGTGGGCTTGCCATTAAATCGGCGGTCATTGGCGACGAAGCCGAGTGTGTGTCGCAAGTCAAACTCGATCTGGTTGGCGCTGCTTCGAACGGTTGATACGATGATTACTTTGCGCTCCTGTCAAGTGGATTTAGTGCCAGTCACTTCTGCCGTTTGATGGGGGTGGGTATCTTACTTGTCCTTGGAATTCTTCTACGCTGCCAACCTTGATCCCCTCTCCGGGAGAACCACGCAAAATCTGGCGGATCCGTCGTACTTGCTGGTTGTAGGGGGTTATAATCCCGATATCCGCCGTTGTGATATGTGGGCGACGTAGATCCCGCAGCATAGATACATAATCCTTGACGCGCGAGGCTTCGAGTGGGTTGAACCAGGACGGGGAGGATTTTTCTTGTTGATCCTGACCTACAAGTGAAGAATGAGATATTCGTCTTTAAAATGGCTGGGTTAGGTAAAGTACCTGCGATATTTTCAAAGATGATAGGGAAGCCTGCACGCCCAAGCTCGGACCAGGAGAGCAGACTGTCAGTAGTAGAAGCCTGAGCGCAGGCCTCAAGTTCGTTGGCGTAGAAGTGCTCATTCGGGTAACGCAGGATTGCAGTGTGGTTGCGCCAGTTCTTGGTCAGTTTGACCACACTGAGAGATACGCGCATATAGCCAGGATTAAGCGTGGAAATGAGTATATGCGATTCACCTTCAGAGGATACACTCACGTTCTTCCCTTCATGGTCGTTGGGTTATACATTGGAAGGTTCATTAGGCGTTCCAGGTAGCTTAAACCAAGTCCAATCTGTAGCGCAATAGGCGACCGAATTACCGGTCCGAGTTGGCGAGGCTGTAAAATCTAGTCAACACTCTGCGATTGGACTGTAGTAGACTACTCACATCGCCGCTTAGAACAATATTAGTATCTGGGCCAGCCAATGTCTTTACCGCAATCATCACTTCGGGTTCACAAGCCTGACCGGCTTCGTCCACAAAAATCCAGTCGAAATGCCCGCGAGGAATCCCGAGCTGATACGGCACCGAAGCAGTAACGCAGGTGGCGACCAAAATACGGTAATCCTTCAACGGTTTGATAGCGTTCTGTCTTGATTGCCTGCGACGGTTGAACTCGAGCTCGGCCGTAGACAGCCGGCTGACAGAGGGGAACCTAAAGCTTCCTTCGTGCCAGAATGAGCAATCTAGAATCGAATCGTGAATCTCTCCGTCTTTGTTTGAGCGCGAGAGCGCGTTGAGTCGGAATAGATCGCCAGGCTGAAGTTGCTTGCTTTCGAGTAGTTTTCGAGCTAAAAGGTCTGCGGCGGAGTTGCTGGGTGCTGTAGCTAGGATGGTCGTGTTCCGGTTGATGCGAATGAGCTGAAGCATGGATTCAACTGCTGTGACAGTCTTTCCTGTTCCAGGACTATCACCACGAATTAATCAATAATCATGTTAGAGCCAAGATGATTCACTTACGGCCCAAAAATTACAAAAGGCGGGCTCCCGCTAGGCAGGCTCATGATCGACTTGACGGCCGTAAGTTGAGGCAAATTCCCTTGAACCAGTGGATTGATTGTCGTCACACGGCCTATTGCCCTCCTTTGCTTTTCGTGTGCGAGAGTTGGAAAGAGTACCCTTGGCTCAACAAAGGCTGTTGCGAGCGCTTGGTGCATGCGTAATATGGGAATTCGGTTCAGGCAAAAGCGAATGTCGAAACGCGTGTTGGTTGGTGGGAGGAATCGATGGGCGAAACGGAGACCGACTTCTTCTTGGCGGACAACGTGGACATACCCGATGTACCAGGTTGTATTGGTTGCGGATGAAGGGTTATGAGGACGGACTTTGATAGAATCACCAACGAGGACCGAAGGTCTATAGAAGGGTGAGCTAAACAGATATATAAAGCATAGCAACCGACGTACCGTTTTTCTGCTAGACCTGGAACGTTGAGGCTGGCGGGAATCTGGCGTCAGGGACCCGAGACTAGTGTTCATGAATTTTATGCTTACTAGAAATATGAGTTGAACCTCTTCAGCTCAACATTCTCCTCGTCGTAGCGTTCTAAATCAACCCTATGAGAATATATCAGTACTTGAGAAACAACATAGAGCCGACGAATCGACTCACTGAGCCTGATTCTCCTCGACATGCAATATGGTCTCCCAGAATCTGCCATACCCAGAGCTTCCAGCTCCGGTCAAACCACCCTGCATCCCTGGTAGTTGTTTCACGCGTTCAGTCTTCTCAGACACAGTACTGCGACTCTCGAGTATTCCGCGGAGTGGAGCGGGCATGATTGCTCTAGGCAACTCCACTACCCATTCGATCCGTTGACCTGGAGGTTTTATTCCCTCGACTAGGTGTTCTTCGCGGTCCCGCCGAGGACGGCGGGCCGGTCGAACATAGGGTGCAGTTGGGCGGAGTAGCTCGAGGTCAGCCGCGTTTCCGACTGTAGCTCGGAGGGGGCGAGTAATGGTAAATGATTTGTTGAGCGAAACGTCATGTAGGTTGAGCTCGAGTCGATCGGAGAAATAACCACGATGACCGAGGGGACGAAAGTAGATCGAGAGGGACATGATGCGTTTGGGAGGAAGGGTAGTGTGGGGGGTATCAGGAACGTAAAACCTAAGGTAGCAGTCAGTACGAGAGGGCTGAAACGGGAAGGAAAAATGCAAGACGTACTGAGATGGACCACGGTTGAATTGACCAGCTTCCGAAGCAAGCCTCACTGAAGCCAGTGCAATATTTGCGGGAGTATTCAACCGGAGTGTGATGAGTTTCTTAACCTCTTGAGAAGAACTTGGATCGATTGTCCCAAAGTCCACTCCAACCGCGGCATCTGAATCTGTACCAGTTCCAACCCCGTGCGAGACTTCGACGCCATGCCGATCCTTTTCGGTTTCGCGCAGCACCGACTGAAAGCCAGCTACCTTGGTACGGCGAGCGTGCGTTTCTTTGGTAAGGTGTTGGCTCCAAACGCGGCTTGGAACGTTTGTGTTACACGCATCGCAACGAATGGAACCTGTGACTGTTGAGTTTTCAACTAGTGCGTACCAAGGGTTGGGCGCGTTGCTGGCGAGTTCGCCAAGGCGTCGGCGATGAATTTGCCCCTACAAAATCGGCGGTTAATTTTGTTGGGGAATTAAATGATGGTGGCAAACCTGTTCATGCTGTGCGATGGTGTAGGGGCTGGAGTTGGATAAAGTGCAAGGGCAAACTAGGCAACTGGCAGCGGTGGATCCCCTAAGGGTAGCGCGATGTTTCTTGCCCTGGAGGTGCATGTTGAAGGCGGCTTGCGTTGAGCAGATGATATTGCAATGTTCGCAGAGAAAGTCTAGGACGTGGGACGCTGTGCAGAGGTCCGTCCGGCAGACGCCATTCTGGAGGAGTTCGCTGCAAACGACCATGAAATTGCTGGGTAAGTGGTCAAGGTATACCGGTGAAGTAGGCGGTGAGTGAGGGCAAATGCAGGAGTGAGGCAGGATGGACAAAACCGAGTTCTAGCAGCCTCATTTTATAGACTAGGAGCTGACAGCAACCACACAAATACCCTACTACTTTGACGGGGAGGCTGCACTACCGGACCCGAGGGCCGATCACAGCCAGCATTGTCGAGGGTTCAAAACAGGGCAAGTGGCTTGGGAACGAGGCAGGAGATACACAAAGACAACGGGTCGCATACAGCATAAAGGGTTAAATTCCATTGAGTTTATGGCAGGCAGGCTGAGCTGTGCATTGGAGCGCCATTTTAGGGGGGTGGCAAAGGTGGAGGTTGCTGTGAGTTATTCCTCCGGATGCATGTGAGTCGAAAATATCGCCCCATAAGGTGATTTCAGAGGCATGTAACGACAAATATTCTGGTAGAAGGTATTGCCTTCACTGTCACCTCTAATTTTTGCTTTCTTTGTCGAGGCAGTGTGTACGAAAGAGGCAAAGAAGCGCTGGCGCTTATCGATGAGTTAGCGAAGTCAGGTGACTTGCCACTTCGCGTATCTCGGCCTGTTTATCCTTAACACGCGTCTGGCCGGGTGAGGCGATGTGAGTATTCCCATGCTCGCAAAGAACATCTAACCAATAGGATACCGAGGGCTTCGCTAAACAAACTCGCCATTCGCGGCATTCGCTCCTTCGACGACAAGAGCGTCGCCGTAATAGAGTTTTATTCACCAGTAACTGTGATTGTGGGCCACAATGGAAGTGGAAAAACGGTACTTGTATCGCTACAAAACCGATACACAGAAGCTCTAAAATAACTCCCAGACTATCATCGAATGCCTCAAGTACGCCACGACGGGCGAGCAACCACCAAACACTCGTGGCGGCGCGTTTGTGCACGATCCCAAAGTATGAAACCCAGCTCTCCGGAATGGCTTTTCTGAGGGCCCGTTCCTTTTAGATGGCAAACGAAAAAGAAGTGAAGGCTCAGGTTAAGCTTCGTTTTTTCGCTGCCAATGGCACCCGAATGCTTGCTGTTCGCAACCTATCAGTGACCATGACCAAAACCAAAATGTCTATGAAGACTCTTGAGGGCATTCTAGCCACCTCGGACGGGGCCAAGGAAGGCAACAAAGTGCGTTTCTATCGTTCGACCTCTCCTTAGCAGGCGGCCTAACACAAGCCCCCCCAGCGCGGCGTGATTTCCACCAAATGTGCCGAGCTAGACACGGAAATCCCGCATCTCCTCGGTGTCAGCAAATCTGTACTCGAAAACGTCATATTTTGCCACCAAGAAGACAGCTACTGGCCCCTTGCAGAAGCCTCGGTTCTCAAAAAGAAATTCGACGATATCTTCGAGGCCACTCGGTACACCAAAGCTCTGGACAACATTAAAGTGCTGAGAAAGGAACGTGTGGCCGAACTCAAAGCGGACAAGGAACGTCTGCAAAGTCTCGGGCTTGAAAAGGCCCACGCCGATAGGGTGTGTTCTAACAAACCATGCTCCGCTCAAACTCTAAAGTCTTTACACTTGATAGCTTAAGACAAAGATCGATGAACTTACCAACCAAATCGCCGAAAAGTCTCAAGAGGCCGAGGATACCGAAATTGCCTTGGACGCGCAAGTTGCGGCAAATGCCAAGTTCTATGACTCGGCTACTCGATTTCAGCAAATATTTCTGCGAGTTGAGAATCTTGAGGAGCGCAAGGCACGAGCGGTTAGGGGAATGGAGCAACTGAGGCAGACTGTTACTATTGTGGACGGCAAGTCTTGGTCACGTTGAGGGGTTTACGTACTAAACGGCGGTTGTTACTAGATCCCACTGATGTCCTGGAGTCTAAAATGAACAATTACGACGCTCATTCGGCGGCCCAACGGGCAAAGCGAGGGACTAAAGCGACCGAGTTATATGATGAAGAAGAGCAATTAATGGAAGCGCGTAAGGATCATCAAGAGGCGGTCAACACATGTGGTGAGATGCGCGGTCAGGCAAAGGTGCGATCAACCGGACATGTTCCAGCGCCAATCGCCTTATCAGTTTACTAATTTTCTGTCCCTATATTGTGCACGCAACTTCCCGCTGGCTGACCTTTGGATCTGAAGGCTCACGAACAAAATATCGCTCACAGGGATGCTGAAATTGCTAACCTCGGCACGAAACACGGCATTCGACCGAACACAAACGCGGATGGATCTCTGAGCAAAGATGCCGTAGCAGAGTTCACGGTTCGTCTGCAAGAAGCCGCGAGGGCGCAGACACTCCAGCTGGAGCATCTTCAAGTCCGTGGTCATTTTATGGTTGAATATTAATACCTAATACCACTTGGGGCACTAGAGCGAATACGAGACCAGGAGCAACGATTACCAGGCCAAGAAGACTAAACTACAAACTGAGGAGAACACTCTGAAGCATGAGAAGGAAAGCCTGCGTAATCAAATCGTGAGCCTGTTTTCTCTCTGCCGGGCATGAACGACGCATCCTGATCCTTTCGCTTCCAGCAACGTAACCGAGCCCAAATATCATCCGCCGAGAGCTCTCTAGACGCTCTCAAATTACTCGAAACCGAACTCAAGTTAGCCTCCACTGCCGTTATCGAGTCAGGTAACCGCCTTGACGCTGCAACGGAAGCTGCGGCCAAGTCATCATTCGATGTGCAGATTGCGGAGCGCACACGCAAATTGGGTGCGAAAACCGATGAACGTGAGCGCTTACAGCAGAAGTTGGCCGAGTTGCAAAGTCAGGCGGAGACGAGGGCCAAGCTTGCGCTGAAGAGAACGGATTGGACGAAGAAACGTGCGGAAATTGAGATGATGTAGGTTTAGTTGTACGTCATCATTACTAGGGCTAATGTGGGCAACAGCATCAACGTTCACAACGAGCGTTTTAGCGCGCTTACCGGGAACGATGCGGAACCAGACTCTGTGGAACGTGACGTCGATCAAGCACTCATGTAGGTGCTATTCAATTTTGTACCCGACATTGTCTTACAAACGAATTTGGTTCGCAGCGCAAAGGACAAGGAAACCTCACGTCTTGAAGCTACTCTGAGCTCTGCCAGTCGGGACATGCATTCCGCTGAGTCGACCCTCTCGTCGTACCGCGAGCAAATCCGGAAGAAAGAGGTTGAGCTCAAGTGTGAGGTTTACACGCTAGTGACCTCGAAGATGAATTAAACAATTTCATGATTTAGCGCTCGAACAGAAATTAAAGGTAGGACTCTCGGAGTCAGATCATTCGTCTGTGCAGCCCGCCATCAAGGCAGCACAAGCTGAGTTGGATGGTTGGTTGGAGTAAGTCTGCTAGATCTTGAATTTATTGCGCATATAATCACAATAACGCATTCTATCGTAGAGAAATTGGTCAACATGAGGGCGCGGAGCACTTCTACAAAAAGATACTCAAGGACGGCAAAGCGCATAAAAAATGCGTCGTGTGTAATCGCGGGATGAATGACAACGAATTGGCAGAGTTTGAGAAGACGGTGTGTAACCCAATATTGGAACCTAGGCCCCGAGTGTCACGTCACCACATTAGGTGAACGGCCACATTCAAAAACGCAACAATGCC
This sequence comes from Ceratobasidium sp. UAMH 11750, assembly GCA_019677335.1. Lineage (NCBI taxonomy): Eukaryota > Fungi > Basidiomycota > Agaricomycetes > Cantharellales > Ceratobasidiaceae > Ceratobasidium > Ceratobasidium sp. UAMH 11750. The sequence goes on along the minus strand of WSLM01000046.1, from coordinate 29,350 downwards.
CACCTCGAGGACTGCAAGCAATCACGAGAGGACTGGACGGCCGAGGTCGGTAGATTGCAGGCATTGTTGCCTGTCGAAGAAGCACGAGACAAGCTGCGGGACGAGGAACTGCCATCTATGAGGAAACGCGTGAACGAGTTGGACGAGAAGGCTGCGAAGGCGACTACGGAGGCTCAGGAGGTGCGTGATCGAGGCCATTCCACGCAACGGTCCGACAGTTTGACCACACCTTTTACAGGCTGAAGATGCGGTGAAGCTAGCTAAATCCGCTCAGAAGGAGCTTCAGTCTCTGAAGGCCCAAGCTGGGGTAGTAACACGCACCCAACAGGAGGTCAAGGTCCTACAGCGGGAGATCCAACAGCATGAGCGAGACCTTGCTTCAACTGGAACGACCCAGACCGCAGACGATGTACAAGCGGAAATCGATCAGTGTGGGGCGCAAATGTGAGTGTGCAAATACTTCGCGTGTTCGCTTGCAAGGGCTTAACATACATTCAGTAAAACCCTCGACCGGGAGCGAACATCACTCATGACCGAACGGGATAGGCAGAACCAAACATTGCGCACCTTGGAGAACGAGCACTCTGCGCGGAAGCTCGAGGAGAGCGAGATGAAGAACAAGATGAAGGACCGAGATGCTCTAGGGAAAGAAATCGAGACACTGACGAAGGAAAACACGGAAGGAAGTGCTCGGCTCAAGGTCACCGCTTATGATTTCAGCCACAATCTTGATGTCGGGACTAACGGACTTACAACACCCACAGGTCATTGACGCCCAATTGGCCGTAGCTCAACAGCCGCTTCAAAAGCTCGAGCAGGAGCAAAAGCAGTTCCAGTCCGAACACAATTCTAAAATTGTGCAAGTATCACGAAGAGCTCAAGAGCTCAACTCGGCCGTTGACCGGTTAGAGAACCTGACCGCGCCAATTGACAAGTATGTATACTAGTCGCCAGCTAAGACCCGTGACGCTGACTCGTTCCCACGCGGAATTAGATATATCCGCGAGAGACGTGATCGCGCGCTGCGACAATGCGAGACGCACGTGTCCGAAGCGGCCGCTCGGGTTGCTGAGCTGGAGCAGTCAGTTCAGGGGCTCCGCGAGGAGGTGGCAAACATAGACAAGGAGATTCACGAGTCTGGCGCCACCCTCGCCAGGTTTCGGGACAACTTGAGCTTGAGAAAGATGAAACAAGAAATCGAAGACCTCCAAGCGGAGATAGACGAACACGATCTCGAGGAAGCCGGATCTGCTAAAGCGCAGTTTGAAGAGAAGTATCAAGTGGAGAAGGAAAAAGAAAACAAGTTGCGGTCGAAAGTAAGTTCTAATTCAAAACATTGGCATTTTCACAAAGGCTGAACCGTGCGTTTCAGCAAGCCCGCTTGGCCGGTGAACTGGGCATTTTGAAAAGCCAGCTGAAAACGTCCAAACAAGAGCTAGTTAGCCAGTTCAAGGGTATTCACGAAAAATACACCAAACAACTGGTTCAGGTCAAGGTCTGTGTGATACATTTCTTCAAGAATAGCTGCTAATATTGGTGCCGGTGTGATACAGATGGCCGATATGGCAAATAACGACCTAGAAAAATACGCCAAAGCTTTAGACAAGTAAGTATTTCATGTTCGGTCATGCCATGTATTAACCATGAGGACCGAAGCGCGATCATGAAATATCATGCGCTGAAGATGGAGGAGGTGAACGATACGATGCGTCACCTCTGGAACAAGACCTACCAGGGAACCGGTGCGCATGTTCACTTACCTACACGTTGCCGTATATGCATGCTAATCGAGCAACCTGTTGAAGACATTGATGGCATCAAGATAGTGTCCGATCCTGACGGTGGCGGTACTGCAACCAAGAAAGCGTCTTACAACTATCGGGTGAGCCACAGCGCGTGAACGTCCCACCCGTCACTTTGGTGCAGAGTTTCCCCGGCCTGACTAAATTCTCGATCAGGTTGTGATGACGAAAGATCAAGTCGAAATGGATATGCGTGGACGCTGCAGCGCCGGTCAGAAAATGCTGGCTTCGATCATTATCCGTTTGGCCCTATCAGACTCGTTCGGGCAGAACTGCGGCATTCTGGCACTCGACGAGCCAACCAATGCCTTGGATACGGAGAACATAGATGCGCTCGCGGGAAGCTTGGTGGATATCATCAATGAGAGGCGCCATTTAAGCAATTTCCAGCTTATAATCATTACCCACGACGAAAGTTTTTTGAGAAAACTTGGCCAGGCAGAGGTGATGGAGTACTATTGGTACGTTCTGGCACTATTTGAATCTACTTTAGCTTACAATGCACTAGGCGAGTGTCCCGAGACGGAAGGCAAAAGTCTGTTATCGAAAGGCAGCGCTTCAGCTAATTCCAGAAATTTGTTCATTTATTCCTTGTACCAGTTTTACCCAACGTTCAGCATACGCATCAGTGATCACTCATTCTTCTCGTCCTGGTCCATCTCCCGGTCCATCTCCTTCGTTTTGGCAGCTTGAACTTGTACAGCTTCCAAGAAGGGGTGTATGCCAAGCCCAGCCTCTGCTGGCATGCCCAAGCTGGTAACCAGGCCACCCAGCAAACCGGTTGACAACGCCTGATCAAGCGAACGAACAGACGCGCGAAACGGTGCAGAAGCCACAATTTGTCGCAACATATCTTGTCGGGGCAAGAGGGCGGCAGGAGGTGTTGATGAAAGTAGGCCCTGTGGGAGAAATGGCGCAAGAGACTCGACGGCTTTAGAATCCTGTAAGACCGAAGCTAATACGGATGGCGTTAGAATATCGCTTAGAGCGAGATCTTTCGAAGTGGTGCATAAGAAAGATTACAGGAGTCAGCATAACCCACTCCCCAGGAACTTCGGTTGTCGTCTCACCGGGAGCTACACCAGCTCTGGTATTCCCTCGTTGTAAACCACGCACGAGTTCTTGCACAAACGAGCTGAGCTGTGTCTGGTTGAGTGGACCAGCAGGTGCCGCCTGAGGTGGGTTGACTACGGTGTTACCTGTCATCGTGCTACATTAAAGTAGTAAACTTCGAGCATGATTGAAACGTCCATGAACTACTCACGCGTTCTCCGTCAATGATTCGCCAGTGCCAGGTGGCTGCGGGTTGGTCTCGCTGAGCAATTCGTTTATTTTCGCGATATCATTTGCGTCTTTGTCGCTACTAGGGTCCTGGCAATGGCCGCTCGGGTGTGAAGAAAGTTGATAGTACCCTAGAATCAAAGCGCACCTGGAACCAAAACTGAACTAGAAGATGATTATGGTATCACTTTGGCTTGTCGATGGCACTTACGAAGTGTAGTTGATTTGAAGATTGAAACTTCAAGACATACATTCGTACTGCTGGGTCGTTTGATATTTTTTCGAGTGACGCATCAGATGGAAAGACAACAAGGTCCTGCATTGTATGCCGATATTATCAATGTATTCGCGGAAGCATAAAGAGAAACTTGCCGTGTCCTCTCTCGAGGATGTGCTTCCGTCGCGGCAACGCCATCGAAGGTGGAGCAATTCATCCTCAAACTCAAGCGATAAAAAACCCTTTGCAAGATCGGCATCTATAAAGTCTGTTCCTTCCCGCCTGAACGCTCTTCCTGCCCGTGTGCTGAATATTTGGTTCATTTGAGTAGTCAAATGACGGTGAGAGATGGGAGATAAGTCACGTGTGAGATCAGCAAGAAGCTCCTCATATCAAACCTTTTTCAACCATGGATATCACGACACACGTCACCGAGCGTCTGACTAGTATTCCAACCAAAATATATCCTAAAAAAGGCTCCGTACCTGGTTTCAGACCGCGACGAGCGATTTTATGTTGGTGGTTGTTCTGGATCACCCAAAACCATACCCTCACATGGTTCCTGTAAGCTGCTTACCCTACTCGAGTGTCAGCGCGGGTCAAACTCGTTGTGATTATCAGGGTGTTTATAAGGTTTGATATTGGGTGAGGGAGGCTGGTTTTGTCTCTCGTCAGATCAGCTACTATTTGCAATTCCCACACCCTCAGTCGTGGTGCCGTGAGGTAACGGATGAATTTGCGGTCTTTCAACCTATATGCCACCACAATTCAACCATCTCCTGCATATTTTTGCAACGCGTCTTGGCCCCGTACCGCGTTTTGGCGCGGTACGCTAGCACCAGCAAGTACAAAAGGCGTTGCAACGGCACAAGTCAGCCCCCATCCCCGTCCAAGCAACATTTCACACTCATGGCCAGATTCGTCCCCGTTTCCCTAGATGCACGACAGACCTCTCGCGTGAGTTATCGATTATCATTATTTTACGTTTTATGTTGCTCACATGCCGGGCGAGCCAGGAGGTTTGGGCTCGTATGCCTGACAGTTCAACCCCATCAGGGGAGAGCAACGTAGAGTTGTTGGCTATTGTAACGAGTGTTTACAGCGTTCCCAACACAAGGGTGAATTTCAAGTAAAATTCTAGCATCTTCAAGTAGCTGACACCTGGCGAGTAGACAAGATTGTACAGTTGCATGGCCCCAGAGTCGCGCGATGTCTGGTCGACATCGGCTGAGGAAACCGTTCATGGCGTGCGCAGTGTTAGGACACCCCTGAGCGAAGGGGCGCTATTTAGAGTAGGTCCATCGATTACTCTAAGCATATACACAGTCCCCTAGTTGCTCACATTTCCCCTCACCTCCACTTGAAAACGTTGACTTGCCCAAACCCTTGTTTTGTCTATCCTTATTTTTCGTCACCCTCTCGCCCGGTTGAACACCTACTCAAACATATTCCCTGATAGTACCATCAGACAGTGGGAATATCCCCCACCGTAGAATGGTGGCAAGATCGTGATGGAGTTCGCAGGACCAAGATGGGTACTATACTTGCCGGATGGTGTGAGATGGATAATGTAAGTGTTCTGGTTGATCGTGGGTACCCTGTATGCGCCCCAAATGCTGGGTTTTCCGGATGACCCCCTTTGAAATAATCTAGTCCACGCATGAGCTGATCCTTTTATCACCTTTGTCTAAATTTCTCAGAGCTCGCCACACTCTCGGAGGTACAGTTATTGGGTCCGATGCGAGCGTGATGGAGCCCACGTAACGCACCGCTGGTATGAACAGCACGAGCTATTCGCATGGCCAGATAGGAGCTCACCAATTGCCATGCTCCCTCGCCAACGATCACTTGCATGATATGTTATTTCCTTCCCACCCTGTATTTCTTATTACTTAAGATAACTGACTTATGGAATATGGAGCGTATATTCTGTACAAATATTTTGTATATGTCCTTATTGTTTGGCGAGGTCTTTGAATGCGTACGAGTTTGATTCTGTTGCTTAGACACGGATTGACTTTGAAGGCGGTCAGTGTCGAAGTGAATGCTGGGGTCTATGCTTCAACTAATTCCATAATCCTCCAAACCAGCGTCACAGCATCACTGGATACGTCTGAAACGTCAAGCCGCATTGCTCTTGCAATAGAGCCCACACTGTTTACTCGGTTGTTTAAACCCCAGACTGGGTTCAAAATGTACACCAAGATGTAGCATGTTTGGGTGCGATTTGAAACACATTTTACCAAGTGAAGTTTTATACGCCACTGTGCGGCTAATCTTCGCCTCAAGAGCCACGTGTTCCCAATGGGTTACTCCGGACCTGCACAGCAAATGCAAGGTGGTGTTCCGTTCCCGTTGCGACGCCACGACCGGTGCAGTATGGGTTGCATGTGCTGTATGTAGGTGGACTTCTCCTAATCAGGATTAATAACTTCGGCTCGACTTAATTGTGATTGGGAAGAAGGCGCCCACATGAACGGCCTCCGCCAGCCTTCGCCCATAGATGGTATCACATCCAAGCTCCAACTAGATCATAGGAGTCCTGAAAGGGTTTCGGCCCTAAATATTGGTAACGAACGCGCTGTAAGAGCCAACAGAACGATTCACTTTGGGATCGCTAGACTAGGAAGAGCTACCAAAGGTACAAAGCAAACATCCAATTAATGTGCATGCGACAACATATGCACAGTTTACAACGCCACGGCTTGTTCCTCCTGAGTACCGTTTATACTAGGCCAAAACAGGGTTGTGTCACCGTGTGAGTGGCGTCATAAATGGTTGTTAGATACATGCGTCTTCTGGTTCGCCCCTCTTTGAGGACTAGCAACGGGTATATGTGGATTCTCTATCACGGTATATGCCTCGCATTCTCAAACGCTGATAGCCGCGGTACGGCTGCGCGCCTAGGCCGACCGTTCCATTAGCCATCCTGAAGGCACCCCAACGTGGATTGAGCCCGGGCAATAGCGCCCACTATCATCGCCATATCAGGAGCAGTTCCTAATAACATTTGTTATGGTTAAGCGTCAGATGTTGTTCGGGTGGGGTATTGATCATCGAGATTGAGGCGTATATTGGCTTAGGGTGATCGATCCCAATAAACTTCTATAGTTAGGACGGGATATCTATCCGGTCGTAGGCGCGTATCTGTCGGGAGTTGCCTTGAAGCTCTTGGTCGATCATCTACGTGGTGGGGCTGCCATCGTTCAGGTTTGGTCTGAAGTGTTCGTAATTGCCTAATGGTGGAGCCAGGAGACCTGTTTGAACGCCCAGCCCCCAGAATAAAATACCGCAGCACTGTCCGAATTCGTCCTTAAGGAACTTCCGGCTGGGGTAAAACGCTACCTTCCATCTGGCCCTCGCTTGCCAGCGGGTATTGACTCTAGTAGTCTAGTATCAGACTCGTTGATACATTGAGTCTGGAAGTTTCTAGAAATGCTCAGCCAGAAATCGAGGCTTTGGGAGATCAGCTTGAGCAGGGGACCCGCAGACAACGCCACAAAGCACGGACTCAAGCTTGGTCTGAAGGGGAAAAGGCTTTTGTCTGCAAAACGGCATGCAACAACATAACCCTCCACCCGCTAGGTATTTGAGCCATGGGGGCGGGATGAGAGTCGGCCTGTCAATCCTACTTTGTGATTGTACTCCCCTGACCTGCAATTCACAATGTCTCAGCAAACTGGATTCCCTGCCGTGAGTGGTCATACAACATTTCACAGCATTCGGCAAGGCTGGAATGTTTGACCAACACAGGGAGCCCAAGTTTGGGCTCGTATGCCAGAGCCACTAAGGGAGGCAGAATCATCTGTGGAGAGCGATACAGAGGTACTTTCTTGGGTCGTAGATTATGAGAGAAGAGGGAACATGGTCAGTTCTATACTTGCGTGGCACGCACGCCCAGCCTACATTTTGCCTTTAGCTCTACTATCGTTGCAAGGCACCCGAGTCTGGGGGAATCTGGACGTCCGACAACGATGAAATAGTTTCAGGAGTGTTCTCTGTTAGGGCTACCTTGACACAGGGCGCTCAATTCCAGGTATTTACCCGAGTTTTATGCTGAATCATTTTATACCAACTGGACCTGCTTTTAGCTCGGGCAAATCGTGCGCATCAAGAAGAGGGTTGAGTGGCAACAAACCGACGAGGGAGAAGTGCAAAAGTCTGGTCGTATCATAGCTGCTTGGTGTAAACAAATGCAGGTACGTATGTCCGAGCGCATACATCGTTGGATCGGGCTGATCTGGCTGGGTTAGGGTGAGGGAAATCGCTTTTTAGACTACAGCTATTGGGTCGAGGTTGATAGTGGCTACTCCCGCACTCGGAACTGGTACCCACAGGAAGACTTGGAGCATTAGATCGCATACCGATTGTTGTTGAGGCATTTGTTTGTGCATATTTGAGAATTACTCCGTTTGGAACTCACTTTGAAGAGAAATTCAAGTCACGTGAACTGATTTGCCTTGCGACAATTATTCCCGAGCCACAAGCGGGGACGATAGCCTTGTTTACGATAGCCCAGCTAGTACCTACATAATTGCCGGCTGGGATATTATACAAGCCAGGTGGCGGAGCTTGAGCCTGGAAACCACTTCGTATGTTTGCAGAAGTACATAAAAAGTTTGCTAACAATACGTCATGTCCAGAATACTTCATGCAACAAGCCGTATCCGCTGGCCGCACCTTGCGCTCTGCTCTAGACCCGAGACTTCTTAGTACTAGTTCTTGGAACTCACCTGTCAGCGTTGGGGTCTCTAGCTTGAGCTTCTCTCGGACAAGAAATGAAGATACATCCCGATTATCTTCCCGGCTTTCCCAGAGGCTCACCTTCACTGGTATAGGGAACGGTTCTGTTGCGTCGCACACGAATGGGACACGTAAACTGACTAGTCGAGTCAAAAATCAACGCGCGAAGAAGTTGGAGGCTAAGAAGACTAGTTCGAGCCGAATCAAGCTCAAAACGAGCACGGCTCGTCCAAAGGATTCCTCGGACGCGCAGCCTCAGTGGACTGCAGTTGGCGCCGCACTTACGTCTTTAGAAGAGTCTATTGCTAGGACAAATTTGCTTCTCCATTCCTTGGCTAGCGGCGAAGCATGGGCTCGGCGCACGCGATCTCGGCCTCGACTAAGCTGGGATGCAAAGGCAGCTCTTGAATCGACTCCCAGCCGAAAGTTGCCTGGACCAACGCAGACCGCCGAAGCTCTGACGGCACTGCTACAGGAGCTCGGCCAGAAGCAAGCAATGGCGGCCGATTTGTTATCTCGCCTGAATCGATCGACTACTGACGCACTGCCGATCCCATCTCCTAAGAAAACCGTTGAAGACATATTAGTCAACAAGCCCGCTACCGGGCCTAACGAATCCCGAACAAATAGCGGGCTGTCGCTCGAGAGTGGTTGGGGCCCTGATAGTGAGTCTAAAGCTAGTTTGGGTCTTTAGGAACCCATAACGTCGTCGTTATAGCTTTAGTTCCACCACTCGCGGGAAATCCTACACCCGCTCCCGAGTCGTTCCCCAAAGACACTGCTATGGAAAATGCACCCCGTGCTGTTATTCCCGACTCAACTGAAGAATTGCAAGGGACCATTCAACCGGACACTGTGTCCTTAGAATGTCAGTATGCTTAGGCACCCATTGATGCGGCGTTTGTGTCCCTCACACTTTTGGATAGCTATCGCCCGCGACTCGAAAAATGCCGTGCCCGTTCCTGCCCTTCAACACGGTCTCGACAGGGTCTTATTCAAGTCTGTTAAGTTTTGGTGTGTTTTCTTTAGAGTATTACTAACCTCTTGTACCTCATTAAGCCCTGGCGTACACTGGTTGCAAGATCCTCATTCTCGGGTCTACAATTTCCCGCCCGAACTACAAGCGATGCCGGCATTTACCTCCTTTGCATACGAGAGAGTAAATGGCTTTATTACAAGCTCAAAAGACACAGTTAGCACATGCTTACCAGTTACGTCTTAGCTTCATCGACTTCTTACCCCACTATGTTATATTAGGAGCTTGCCGATCTTGCAAAGCGGCAAGGCAAAAAATTCACCGGATCTACCTCATCGGTCTCGACGATTTTGGCTCACATATACTTCTTAATTAGCGGCTGGCGTGACGTCGACACTTCGGTGTTTAGCGCCTCGTTTGTTCATATGGTATAGTTACACCTACAACAGAGAGCATGTTACTGATACACCTGTGTTGTATTTACTTTCTAGTCAAAAGAATTCTCAGCCGGACAAAAAATGCCCTACACGTTTTTTATGCGACCGAACAACGGGGTTGTGGCGTTCGACTCTGGGTCACAGGCCGACGATCCCTTGGACCAAAACATTCTGTCTTACATAGTTAGTTCCCCCTTCTAACCTAAAATGACGTTAACGTTATTGTCTTAGGGCATTATGCTCGAGAAGTTGCTCACCCTTTCCAAAGAGGATTTCGAGACACTTCTGCGAAGTAACCCTGCTGTGCTTGATGGTAAGGCTGTACTGCCTGAGCGTGAAGCATATAGGTACTCTATGGTGCGCCACCCAGCCATGTTCATTTATAATAAGGCTGACCTTCCCAAAGTCGAAGTCGATGGTACTGCGGTCCCAACTGGACTGTGCCGACAGTCGTCTTCCTGGAACAGGAGTATTCGATTTGAAAACGCGAGCGGTCATATCAGTGCGGCAAGATGTTTGGAACGTGGAGGTAAGTCTATTGTTACTGCAGGGCTCAGTCGTCCCTAAACCAATGGCTCCAGATTGGTTCAGGATACCAAATTCGTTCGGCAACTGGGCCCTTTGAGAGCTTCGAGCGCGAATACTATGATCTCTGCCGTTCTGCTCTGTTGAAATACTCGTGCGCACCATCACTTTCCCACCTGAACAAGGATAGAGCATTCAACTCATCACTAGATTCCAAGCTCGGATCGGGGCAATGGATGGTGTTTTCGTCTTATACCATAACACTTCAAGAATATTTGGTTTCCAATACGTTCCGCTTAAAGAAATCGACGAACGCCTATTCGGAGGCCATGAAGCTGGTGAACGTGTGTTCAGAGCCTGTTTGGGTTTCTTGGAGGTGATCGCCGAGAATGTTGCATCATGTTTCCCGGGGCAGGTGAGCAAGTCATCAAGCAAAGTTGCATTTTTCAAATCAACAAATGTTGTGGTAACAGGGTATCAAAGCGACGGTATACACCAACGAGTCCAAAGAGCCGGAGCTTTCCGTGTGGGTCGAGCCTGCCGAATGGAGTGAACCGACGCCAGCTCCTGTGTACGAACTGCGGCTAAACGTTTACCACACCATCAATGGGGAGCATGTGCCTCTAGGTGCTCAAGTTACTTTCGAAAAACCTGGCTGTATGCTTTTGATTACCATCCCGTGTATAGTCCTGGAACTAACCCTTTCGGTTCTCAGGGAAGATAAACTATAATATCACCCGGCTTGCTCCGAGCGTGGAGACCAGAGCTGGCCGGGACAAGGCGCTTGCCCGGCAACAGGCTATTCGAATCTCATGCCTCCCCGAAGGCACTACGATTGAAGAGTTGTCCAATCGAATGAAGGACGGCGTATTGGAAGGGTACGCCCCGCGCACTCCAAGTGATGCGGATGTCGTAGCGGAAGTAGACGGGGATGGTGTGTCTTCGAGCACTCTTGATGCGTGGAACAAGCGATTCCGAGCTCAGGCAACACCATTCGTGCGTAGCTTGCGCGAACTATCGAAAAAAGGGCTAGAAGATTTGGATAGGTGGACAAAAGATGAATCGCCCAAGGTGGTATACAAGCCCCGGGTTTGAGTTTTTCCGAGGCCTGTATTGAGCTCTCGTCGCTTGAACCTGTCTGTATTGCCTTGAGTATCGTTATTGACCCCTTCTCATAACACATATATTTTGCGCTAATATATGTCGCGTACATTGAGGCAAGGCGATGGATACCCGAGTGTTTGAGGGGGGTGCCAAAAGTGGCCATTTGAAGTTCGCGTTTGAGTACTAGTTGTAGTTGGCACGGTGTAAGACCATCCGGCTGGTGGCCAACCCTGTCCAGGAATTGTATCACTTGGAAGAGATTATGCAAACTTGTATAATTTGGTATGCAACATCGTAGCAAAAAGGATATCGAGCCGTCTGGTATACATTTCAAAGCTTCACCTCATCTTCCGCCTCCTTCATCTTCCCCATCAGTGTCTTCAACCACCTATCCACCAACTGGGAGTCACTCGCAACGCTCACGATGCATTTTTCACACCCGCACGTCGTAAACTTGGCAACGTTGAGGACGAAATCGAAATCGAATAGACCCATGGCTGCCGCTTGGGACAAGCTCGAGCGCTGCAGGACCATGGCGCACCGTTCTGTATAGGAGACTTGCCAGGCGGGGCGGCCGTAGTAGTGCCGAGTTGAACAACCTGTACGAAATGAATATTAGAGTTTGTACTTTAACGAGAGTTGTATGTAATGGGCGGACCTTCACAGCTAATCGGCTTGTGTGCAGCAAGGAGCACGTTGAGCACGACGTCTACGCGCCTTCTCTGGAATCTAAAGAGCGCAAACGCATCGTGCGTGCTCAGTCCAACCTCTTTGTCCCCTTCCAAATCTTTCTCCGCGAAATCAAACGAAAATGTACGCTTGGCTGCCTTTTGCGCTTCTTCTCTAAATCCCATCCGACAAGCGACCGCGTAGGCCCGAATGGGGGACGAGCTTAGTACAGTTGGGCTGACGAGCTTCGAGCGCAGGTCATCGGTGACAAAGCCGACATCGTATTTGTCGGCTGCTTGGAGGACCGCTTGAATGTCGTTTAGGGAAGTAAGCGCTGGCTGCGCCATCGGGTAGATATATTGCAGGAGAAGATCAAGAGTGCGGGACGACTCGGAAATGGTCATGACGCGCTCGTCGTGGTCTGGTCCGGTAGGCATATCAAGGAGGTCTCGAAAGACACCAGAGGTTTCGATGAGAAAACGGCTGAACACGCGAAACTGCTGGCCGTCGGACGTGATAAGAACGAGATCGGCCTCGGGTGAGGTGAACTGAGGACTAGGGATAACAGCTGGTTCTGATTCTCTGCCCATTGTGGTCGTGTGCGTCGTCAAGAGCGAAGTTATCGCCGGTGAGGTGCCTGCGGTCGTCGCGAAAAACGGATACGAGGCTGAGGGGGGTAGAGAATGGTCGTCGAGGAAGGGAATGAACAAGATACGTCAAGTGATGTCGTGGTTTTGAATGCTGGACTCGGCTGTGGGCGTCCCCATTCCGCGCCCACCGGACCGCTCTGCTGACGATAGACGAGAACGAGGGTCGAAGCGAGCGGGGGATCGCTGAGAGCGCCGTGAACGGAGCTGGCACCGCTCGAGTCGTAGATACCAGTCGGATAGTCGGTCGTTTATTGGACGATACGGCCATGCCTTGCTTAGGTTGTACGTACGGGCGCGTGTATACGTGCGGGGGCCCCAGAGGAGTGGTTCTTTGGGAAACTCTGCAACGTGCTCAGGTTCAGTTTCGATGTCATAACTCGTCATCGAGATAGAGGACGTACCCCGCGGCCATGCGACAGTTGAATCCTTGTGTGGGTGTAATGATGTACCAGAATTGCTCAAGCCCTCCAGCGACCTGGCAGCCCGTTCGGGTGTTGGCTATATAGACGTTGTTTTCAAGCTAAGCTCATTGTTGTTTGAGAGCGCAACGCAGGGATAGCTCGGGGGTAGGAGGACTAGAGGGTTGAGAGTAGGCTACTCGAAAAAATAAACAAAAGATAAACAGGCAGAAAATTGTACTTGCTGATGGAGAATGAGGAGCAATTACAATATGTGGCCTGCGTGGATGAGTGTGTATGAATGGTTACTTCGACAACTGTGGTTGTGGCCAATTAGCGCCTCACTCAGGGTGCGATTGGAAATTCGAGCACCTAAAGTTTTTGTTTCCACCACAACACTTCATTCGTGCGTCGAGATGCATGCTCTAGGTATGGCTTCCAAATCCCGTAGACGGGTATCTCTGATGTCGTACAAAGTGCAAGACGCAGTCAATACTGCTCACGACCCCTTGGAGTTCGATATCATTGGCCAATCCCATGCTCTCCTCCTCAAAATAGGGCAAAATGTGCCAAATGTCCAAGATAGACTCAGTGTCGAAAGCTTACTAGCTCAGCCACAAAATTCAAATATACCTCAAGCCCTCGGCGCGATATCTGATCTTCTTGTGGTCCCCGCGTTGACCTTACTGGTTGCCGACATGTTTCGACCGCTTTTGATCGACCTATGTGCACGGTGGGTCGACAACGATCAACTCGACGATGTGGATCGCTTCGCAGCCTTGTGCTTACTGGTCGAACCTTACGAAGAGATTTTCCCGTGAGTGACCATACTCGACTCATGTTGCTCGCTGTATTCTCCCTGATCAACCCGTTCAGAGTCTTGGCTGCGTATATCGGCCGCAAAGCACTTGAAAACGGCCCCCTAGCGTTCATAGCCCAAGAAGGCCTAGCCTTGGCTGATGTACCGGCGGATCATCTCCAGCGTATTCTGCTTGCCTATTATCGCCTGCTTGCCGCAGATCCAGAAGCCCCAACTCGCCTGGCTTGGTCCCCCTATCTGCTGCAGTCGGTTTACCGACCCACTCTCGGGAACGTTTCGGGCCCCCATCCAGATCGTACGGTCCGTTGGCTCGCATTACGCTGTTTCGGGGTTCAGATGAGCCTCCCCGAAGCCACCCGGGAGAAACTTCAAGTCGAGTTTGTTGGAGCATATGCTATCGATCCGCTGCCCCTATGTATCGGCCAGGAGCTACAGCTAGACCCAACCACTGGGACCATGCTAATCAAGGACAATATCATTGACGCGTGGAACTTCCCCATTGTCGAGCTTAGCAGGATTCAGGCCAAGCGAAATGAACTTGCCACCCAACCAACCCAAGGATTCTTTCGGGCACCCTCCTCAAACGTTAAGATCACTGACGCTGATCTCCATCCCCGAATTGCCAACGTTGCTGGTATCCTGCTATACTCCAATCCGCTAGTTTCCAACCATAACCGGCTGACTGGATACGTCCCCACCACAACTACGACGAATGCTCTTCGTGCGCTTGCGCTTCACCTCAGCCAGCGCATTCCTACCCTCCTGACCGCGACCCCCGCATCGGGCAAAATGACCCTTATTCGGGAGCTTGCGAGTCGCGTACATCCTGAAGGCGAAAACGGTCTTGTGATTTTGCAACTAGCCGACACTGCACTCGATGCTAAATCTATGATTGGCTCGTACATCTCCGCCACTGCGTCCGAGAAGTCGGCTGGTGGCTTTGTCTGGCAGGACGGTGCGCTCCCTCGTGCATTGCGTGCTGGGAAGTGGCTGGTACTCGCTGATGTTGATCGCGCGAGTACTGAGGTTTTAGCAACACTTTTGCCGCTTGTTGAGAGTATGCATCCTGGGAAGCATATCGGAGAACTGGCTTCTCTTGACCTGGGCGGCGGGCGCGGGCGCGTTCAAGGCGGCCCAAGTTTTATGATATTCGGGATGCGGTCAGTGACCAAGATTCAGGCGGAAAGGTCCTCCGCGTACGCCCCGCCGACCTTCTTCGGCCACAAACACTGGTTCGAAGTTCAGCTGGCGCCTCCAACCATCGACGAACTTGTCACGATCGTCGAGCGGCGGTTCCCTGATCTGGGTTCTGCAGTCTCTCGCGCAACAGTGGAGTGCTGGCAGGAAATGGGCGCTGTGGCCCGCAAGTTGGCCAAGCCGCGGGACGTCGGCATGCGCGATCTGGAAAAGTTCTGCGCGCGACTAGAGAAATCATTGCCCTCATCGTCTCAGGGTATTTCGTTTGCGCAGTTGTTCCCGAATCACGTCATTCGAGAGGAAATCCTGTTGGAAGCGAGGGATGTTTTCTTTGCTGCATATGAAGCTAGCTCCCCTCATTTCGTTTTGCTCTCTACCCGAGCTGCGCAGGTGCTCGAGCTGGACCCGGAACGCGCGAATTCGGCCCTATCAAGGCGTACACCTGACTACCTTGTTCGCAAATCGGGCGAAGTCGTTGTCGGCCGTTCCCAATTATCCCCAAAATATGCTGCTACTCTGTCGCCTGCAGCTCCTGTCTCCAAGCCGTTTGCAATCCACCGTCCTGCTCTAACACTACTCGAAAGTATCGCGGTTTCGGTCTCCACCCGTGAATCGATTCTCCTTGTGGGGGAAACCGGTACTGGGAAGACGTCCTCGGTGCAACACGCGGCTGAGCTCACGCGGACGCCGCTTGTCGTTCTTAACTTATCTAACCAGAGTGAGGCCTCGGACTTGCTTGGTGGATTCCGGCCTGTGGATGCACGTGTGCCAGCTGGGCGGCTTCAGGAGACATTCGTGGAGTTGTTTGGAGCCGCTTTTAGTCGGAAAAAGAACAGAGCCTTTGAAGATGCTGTGAGGGCCGCATATATCGGTGGAAAGTGGGCGAGGGTAGTGAAGCTTTGGAGGGAGGCTGGAAAATTGGCGGGCGTGGACGGACCACGTGGGTCTACAGACGGGTGAGTAAATACGAACCTGCGAGAGCTAAAACTAAGGGGAATTCTGGTAGCATGGACGAAGGCGAACGGGATCAGGCGGAAGGACCTAGGAAGAGGAGGAAGATTGGACCGGAATGGGACGCATTTATGCGCGCTGTTGACGAGTTTGACGCTGCACACGTGAGGGGACAGTCCAAGTTTGTTTTTTCGTTTGTAGAGGGGCCACTTGTGACTGCTCTGCGTAACGGTCATTGGTGGGTATTTTCATTTTATCGACTATGATCTGATTAGTGATAAAGTATATTAGGGTACTTCTGGACGAAGTCAATTTGGCGAGCGCGGAAACGCTTGAATGCATCGCAAGTATACTGCAGGGACCTCATGGATCGGTTACACTTATGGAAGCTGGGCACCTCGAACCTATCCCGCGACATCCCGACTTTCGCCTGTTCGCGTGCATGAACCCGGCTACCGACGCTGGAAAGAAGGACCTACCACCTAACATCCGCTCCCGCTTCACCGAGTTCTATGTCCCACCTCCCGATGCAGACGAGGACGCCCTTCGAAGCATGGTTACCCACTACATCGGGCATTGCGCTCTAAGCGACAAGGCTGCGATCACGAACGTGGCGGACTTTTACATCGCGGCCAAACGCTTGACTTCAGCACGGCAGCTCGCCGATGGCCAGAACCATGTTCCGCACTTCAGCATGCGCACGCTTGCCCGCGCTCTGACATTTACGTCGGACCTAGTCTCGACCTTGGGCCTGCGAAGGGCGCTTTGGGAGGGTGTCACGATGGCATTTATGATGACTTTGGACGCGAAGAGTGCAGGGATCCTTCGCTCTACAGCTGAAAGGCACATTCTGGGTGCTGTGAAAAACCCTTCTGCCTTGTTCAACCAGCCCGTGCCCCCACCCGAGAAGGATGCGTCCAAGTATGTTCAGGTTGGGCCATTTTGGCTCTTGCGTGGGCCGGAGCCCGTGCAATCGGTGGACGAGTACATCCTAACGCCATCTGTAGAGGCCAAACTTGTGGACCTCGCACGTATCGTGACAACACGCCGGTTCCCTGTGCTCATCGAAGGTCCAACCTCGAGCGGCAAGACGAGCTCTGTGGAGTACCTAGCCAAGCAAACCGGGCACCGGTTTGTGCGCATCAACAATCATGAGCATACGGATTTACAAGAGTACCTTGGGTCGTACCTTACGGACCCCGCGACGGGCAAGCTGAAATTTCAGGACGGAATCCTCGTGCGGGCGCTGCGAGCAGGCGATTGGATTGTTCTTGATGAGCTGAACCTGGCCCCGACAGATGTGCTAGAGGCACTCAACCGCTTATTGGACGACAACCGAGAGCTGGTCGTGCCCGAAACAAATGAAGTTATCCGACCCCATCCCAACTTTATGCTCTTCGCAACACAAAATCCCCCTGGCCTATATGCGGGCCGTAAAGTCCTTTCGCGTGCCTTTCGGAACAGATTCCTCGAAGTCCATTTTGACGACGTGCCCCAGGACGAACTCGAGACCATTCTATGCCAGCGATGCAAGATCGCACAGTCGCACGGGCGCAAAATCGTGGCCGTTTTCCAGGAGCTTCAAAAAAGGCGTCAGGTTGGGCGAGTTTTCGAGACGAAGAACAGTTTTGCCACTTTGCGCGATCTCTTCCGATGGGCGAATCGACATTCCGAGGGTTATAACGAAGGCACCGTGGGCGGAAACTACCAGCACCTTGCGGAACAAGGATTCATGCTCCTCGCTGAACGTGCCCGCAGGGACGACGACCGTGCAGTGGTCAAATCCGTGATCGAAGATATCATGAAAGTCAAACTCGACGGGCAGGCTTTGTATGACTTGACTCAGCAACGGATTGGGATCTCAGTTCCTGTGGGATCGAATGTCGGTTGGACTGATGCGATGCGAAGGCTCTTTACGCTCGTGGCGACGGCCCTTCGATACAACGAGCCCGTGTTACTGGTGGGGGAGACAGGGTCTGGGAAGACGTCCGTGTGCGAATTGCTTGCCCTCGCCACGGGCCGGCCTTTGCACAGTCTTAGTTGCCATCAGAACACTGAGACTGCCGACTTGCTTGGAAGCCAGCGACCGTTGAGAAACAGGGTGGTGTTTCGGGATAGCACGATCCTTGAAGCGACCAGGCTATTACAAGAAATGGGTTATGCTCCCTTGGATATGGCTCCCACCGACTTGGATCATACTATTCAACTCGTAGGGTCCGCGCTGAAGAACTGTTTGCCCGAACAATCCCCTCCCCTCCGACAAACCCTCTCGTCATTACATCGCGCCATGGCACTCTTCGAATGGCATGATGGACCACTTATCCAAGCTATGCACAATGGTGGACTATTCTTGCTAGATGAAATCTCCCTGGCTGATGATTCTGTGCTCGAGCGGCTAAACAGTGTGCTCGAGCCGTCGCGCACGGTCGTCCTTGCCGAAAAAGGGGGAAACGACATTTCACATCTCACCGTTACCGCGGTGCCAGGTTTCCAGCTCGTAGCTACCATGAACCCAGGAGGAGACTACGGCAAAAAAGAACTTTCGCCCGCGCTGAGAAATCGGTTTACAGAGATATGGGTACCGCATGTTTCAGGGCGTGCGGACCTCGAGCAAATCATCGATCATAGCTGGGCGGACGAGCGCCTACGTCGTTATACTTCAAAGCTACTTGATTTTGCGGAATACGTCGGGCAGCTGTTGAAGGATCAAAACGCTTTAGGGCTCCGAGATTTACTCGTGGGTTTTTATTTGGATTGGTACGTCGATCTACGCTAATGCAACAGCCACAGGCTTGGGTTTATTTTTCCAAATTCTGCACATCCGCAGCATCAATGACGCTCGATCTCGTTTTTGTAGGTAGCGCACAACTCTGAACATGGCGTTTTAGTTGATGTATTTGTTTCAGCACCACGCCGCACGCTTGACGGTATTGGACGGTCTTGCGACTTTTGGCTCAATTGCTACACTCCCCTCCCATGAAATCCGAAAGCTCAGCCAAGTGTTGGAACAGAGACTTAACGAATTGGTTCCCTTGTCATCAGCCGATCTAACATCGATGGAGACACTCAAAGTTACCGTCCTTCACTCCAGGCTTTCGATTGGACCATTTTCAATTGAACTCGGCAAGCTTGCGTCTATTGCCAATGGTTTCAGCTTGCAGGCACCTACCACTCTTATGAACGCCGCACGAGTCGTTCGGGCTCTCCAAATACCCAAGCCACTCCTACTTGAAGGGAGCCCTGGCGTCGGCAAGACTAGCTTGATTGTTGCGTTGGCGGCAATGTCCGGGCATGCTCTATGTCGAATCAACCTCTCCGACCAGACTGACCTGATCGACCTGTTTGGCTCCGACATGCCAGTAGAGGGTGGCAATCCCGGCGAATTTGCCTGGAGAGACGCCGCATTCCTTCGCGCAATGCAAAATGGAGACTGGGTGCTCTTGGATGAAATGAATCTCGCTCCGCAGGCAGTTCTTGAAGGTCTTAACGCCGTGCTTGATCACCGAGGAACTGTTTTTATCCCAGAGCTTGGCCGCAATTTTACAAAGCATCCCGACTTTCGTGTTTTCGCTGCTCAAAATCCGCTTGGCCAAGGTGGAGGGCGCAAGGGGCTGCCGAAATCCTTTATCAATCGCTTTACCAAAGTTTATGTCGAGCCTCTGTCCCGGGAAGACCTTCAGGTCATCTGCCGACTGGCCGAACCCGACCTTCCCGAAGAAATCCTTGGAGAGATGCTAGCTTTCAACGAGCGCCTGTGCGAAGAGGTTGTCGAACGAGCGCGTTTTGGTCGCGAAGGTAGCCCATGGGAGTTCAACCTCCGAGACATTCTTCGTTGGACTGCTCTCTGGAAGTCGTCCGGCTTGCCTTGTTCCCGCTCGCCCGTTGAGTATGTTGGGGATATTTATCTCTCCCGGTTCCGCTCTCGCAGCGATCAACATTCTGCGCGTGCACTGTATGACGCTGCGAACGCACCAGACTCGAACCCTCACAAGGCCATCGTTATTGGATTAAACGAAGTACAATTTGGGCACACACTTAGCAACAGAAGCCTCGGCCATGTACGAGCTCCATCTTTGGCTTTGCTACGCAGCCAGTCGGCGAACCTAGAAGTTGTCTCGAAATGCGTCAGTTCCGGGTGGCTTTTAATTCTCAACGGGCCCAGCGGTTCCGGGAAGACTTCCTTAATTCGAACTCTTGCTACTCTCCAAGGCGCCGATTTACAGGAATTATGTATGAATTCCGGAGCAGACACCAGCGATCTACTTGGTGGTTTCGAGCATTCAAATTTGGAACTGAAACTCAGGCAACTTGCATCACGAATTCGCACCTTTTTTTATTCCACGCTTTCGGTGACCAGTAATCTAGGAAATGGCTTGGAGACTCTGGCTAGACTCTTGGATGCCCTATCGGCAAACCGGCTGGATTCTTCCTACGAACTCTTGCGAGAAATTTGTGTCCACCTGGAAAACCCCCCTACTGACGGTTCCACAGATCTTGTCGCCGATATCAACAAATTTCTCGACGAGGATTTCAGTTCTGCCGGTCGTTTTGAATGGGTAGATGGGCCTCTAGTTCAGGCGATGAAAGATGGCTCCTGGCTGGCACTCGATCACTGCAACCTCTGTAGTCCAGCCGTATTGGACCGTCTAAATTCGTTGTGCGAGACTGGAGGTGTCCTTGTTCTGAGCGAACGGGGCAATATTGGCGGAGAAATCCCTGTCATCGTCCCTCATCCCAATTTCCGCCTTTTTATGTTGCTCGATTCACGGTATGGGGAGCTCTCTCGTGCGATGCGGAACAGAGGGGTTGAAGTGGCCATTTCACCTGTGGATCACCCGCTTGACGTATCCCGGATCCGACAATGCGCAAGACTTCCCAGCGCCCACAACGTAGGACAACAATTCTTACTCGAAGATCTCGCCGCCGCCCAATTGTCCCGGCGAGGACTGATTGTACCCGACCCAGTCCATGATCAGTTCACTTCGACCGCTACCCTCGGTAGCCTGGAATTGGCGGCAAACGACTACAGAGCATTCGGATCCGTTCATGTCTTGGGTTTGCTGAGCGAGCTGTCCCACACAGCCCTGACGCCTCGTTATTGGGCCAGTGTCTTGGTGTTCCTGGTTTCCAGCATGCCTCGAGAGTTGTTGCATAGCTTGCCACAACAACTGCACGCGCTTGGTTACGCTTTGCCACACGAGTTATGGACGAAGATCTTGGATCACAATCTCCTGAAACTTTCCGATAACTTGCATTCGCGTGTGGGGAACCAGCGGGGAGTGCCATCTCGATTTCTCCCTTCTCAGGTTAGTGCTGACAAATATCTTTTATTTTGCCAAAACAGCTTCATTGGCTTCTGTCCTCGATTTGTACTGAGACAGTTCAATATATTTGTTAGCCCGTCCTACTTCACATGAACCCAAACGTCATGTCCGCTGCATTTGTGCCCGAGTCGTACTTTGAATCCGTGATATCTGAATCGGCCTGGGAGGCCGTCGTGCGAGCGCAGCTCACCCCTATCCTAAATCCATTGACGAATATGCCCGCAGACGGTCAAATCTCCATCCTGGATAAGTCTAGGCTCATTTGGGGAGGGCAGGGGTCAGGTATAACGACGCCGCGCTGTGTACGGTCAATCGCTCCCCTTATTTCTGCTTTGCAAACTGCATGCGGGCTTTCGTTGAATTCCTCCCAAGTTTTCAGCCAACAGGTAAGTCAAAAATATAATATTTTTGATACAGCCAGTGCATATCTCACGTCTTAACTCTAGCACCTCCTCGACTCAATTCAGGGCCTCCTTGATTGCACGGATGTCTTGCGTACAGTGTGCGAAGCACCCTTTGTCGATTATGCTGCTATACGATCACTTGTGCGGCTCATCTGCGAAGCTTTCAGCATGCCAGGCTTTCCAAAAGATCATTTTCAAGAAGCCTTTGCGATCGCAAATGGCCTGCTCCAGGACACTGCAATTAACTCGGGAGAAGCTATGCTTCAGGTGTGGGCGACGATGCAACCCCCCAAACTGGCACAGGGCAGCCAAGACGCTGTTGCCCAACTCCTCGCGCAACCCGAAGCTCACCAAGGTCTGCGTGCAATCTCGTTTTCCGCCTTGGGTTTACTTTTAACCTTTGGCCTTAGATATCCGCAGGAAAGCTCTCGACATCGCGGCTATGCTTCATCTAGGCGATTCCGACGAGTTGATCGAGTGTGCGTTGAAGCTCGCAAAAGTAGGTTTGGAGAGATGACGTCATCGAGTTTATTTGACGCCTTTTTCTCTAGGCCGAAAATAGGCCGACTATAAATAACGACCTTCATCCCCCGAACGCCGACCGTGGAGAACTTTGTGTTTCGGCTCTGAACGTGATTGCCCGCGCGCTTAATGGCAACCTGTCTAGCCAGGTAAATATTCGGTGTCTCAGTTCCTTGCGCGCATTCACTCACATTTCGCAAGTCGAGCGAGGCTTTCTTCGATGTCGTCTCTTACCTTTTAAGGGACGAATGGCTAGCACTTGCATACTTACGTATGCTTGTGTGGGAGACAGAATTTTCAAGGACTGGCATATCCACAACCTACTCGCCAACGCAGCCATTGGCGCTGTCTCCTAGCGGATACTCCCTTAGCACTCTGTTTGGGAGCCATCTCGGATGGATGCGAACTTGTTGGTCAATGTCTTGTGATGAAGTAAGTGGGTGTTGCTGCAAGTCGTCCTCCATTAATTGTTTCCAATGTCCCACAGGAAAAACTATTTGGCTCTGAGTTGCTTTTGAAATCGGTTGAACATTCTATATGCTACGAACGATGGTGAGTTAAGGAACAACTTTGATGGGCCCGGCTAACCTCCCCCTAGTGCTGCCTCGTCGGTCAATCTCGGCCAATACCAGCAATACAAAACGACACTTCAGACGCAATGCGCTCACCTCAAGCAGCAAGCTTACTCGACAAGTGACGATCGGCTAATATCACTCGCTATCGTCTGGGTCCATTCCGTCTCTCTGGTAAATGCTCCGAGTTAAGCATGCGTCCCTCGTGCTCAATTCATTTCAGATATTTGCGGCCTTTGGCGCTGAAGCTACTCAAGATGAACAGGCGCGCGTAACCGAGATCCAGAGCCAGCTATCCCATCTTCCAGACAGGCGACTTGCTTACCAAACCATAATCAACCTGGTCGATTTCCTGAGGAGTTGCAGCATTCCGCTACTAGCGCGCGTCTCCGAAAAACATTTGGCTCAGCTCCACAATGTTCCACTAGGCGCGCAAGCAAGCAACTTGGATCTCGCAGGATTTCTAGGGGAAGCTTGGTTTGGTACTGCCTACATGCTGCTAGAGCTCTACTTCCCCGAGATTCCTATGGATCCTCTAGGGGGACAAAATAGCCAAAGCCTGGGCTGGAGCTCGCGCCTGGAGTGGCTGCATACCCATATTCATACGCTGACGTCGGGTCAGGATCTCGTGCACGGCGCAGATTATGAACCTACTCTAGGCCGACTACGCGATAGACTATCTGTTGCAGAGGCTCAGCATGCCCAACTCAAGCCAACCGTGGTTCGAGGGCCGGAACACCTCGAGCGGCTGACGGAGATGTTCACCGAGGTACAATCGTTCTTATCTCAGGCAGTTGGCCACACGCGCATCTCTCAGCTGGTACACTCCATCCGAAATAACGCTCATGCTCGGGATTTCTCGCAGGAAGAGATGATACAAGGGACAATCACGACCTTCTTACGCCGCCTCCGCGAGAGCTACTCCAGCCTCCAGGATATTATCTTGCCTGTGGAATATGCTTTGCATCAGCTGAAATATGGGCTTCGGATGCACGCTTCTGTCGCCCAACGCCGTTTGGGAAACCAAGGTGCTGTCTCTGATGTTACTCGACTAATGCTGCGCAAGCCCACTATACTAGGGTGCCAGGCTCTACTCGAGTCTAATCTCGCGACGCTTGTCTCGACTGTACCATTGTCTGTTTCGATGGCCGAATGGATACTCGCAAAAGCCAAAGCACTATTGCTCTCACACGACATAGATCGTACCCCCCACTTCCCTATGCATCATCTAACCGACCTCTACGACCAGTTATTGCATTTATGGCTCACACAGAAAGCGCGCGATACTCGCGCCGAAGAAGAAAGCCAAAGCCTGTACAAGCAAAGGAAAGTTGAAAGCTCGGGTCTTAGCGAGGAAGAAGAACTAGAGAAAGAATTCGAGGAGCTCTTCCCCTCATTCAATGATATTCTCGATGATCCCACAACGATTGGCTTGCATCGTGCACCTACGATCCGTAGCGCTGGGTCCGTGAGCGATGCGGATATTCGAGCAATCCACGAAATCCATGCAATTTGGGCGACTCTCGCTTTCGGTTCTCGGTCAGCCTCTTCACAATTGGGCTCGATGTATGCGCGCACGAACGTGGAAATTACATCACAAATTGTTCAAAACTACGAAGCTTCGCTCGACGCGTCCGTTGACACGGAAGGCTTTTGCCAGCGAGTCCAAATCACTCGAGCATCTCTAGACTCTCTTGCGCCCAAAACAGACTCAACCTTTGATTTCTATCATGATGCCAATCTTGCGGAGGTCACCAAGGCTGCTCATATACTCGACAATTTCCGCACCCGCCTGGATATTCTGATCGCTGAATGGCCGGACCAAATGGTCTTGCATCATCTGTATGAACGATCCCAGGCAATCTCGCAATTACGGCTGGACACCCCCCTAGCTAAAGTTCTTTCTGCGCTTGAACAGCTTCTCTTGCACACTGACGATTGGGAAACCTATGCGAACAAGGACAACACATTGAAGCTGCAACAACAACAACTTGCGGATCTAATTGTCAACTGGAGAAGGCTCGAGCTCAGGTGCTGGTCCATACTACTAGACAGGGAGATGGCGTCCTGTGTGGAGGCTGTATCGACGTGGTGGCCGCAGCTTTACGAGTCTATCCTGAGCGTTGTGGCGTCTCTCAACGGCGACTCGTCAAAATTAGCTAGTCACCTGGGCCAACTTGTTCCGCTCCTGGATTCGTACCTCACACAATCGCCCCTCGGCCAATTCGAATCACGTCTGTCTCTCTTACAATCGTTCGCAAAGCTAGCACGAGGCCTCTCTACAGGCTCGACATCGCCTAATCACTTCCTCGCTGTTTCGGATCTATTGGACACTCTATGCCTTCAATACCTCGAGATGCTTCCTTCGGTTCGGACCTCGCTGGCCAAACAGAGAAACGGCGTGGACAAGGAGATCAGCGATTTTATCAAGCTTGCGAGCTGGAAGGATACGAACGTGCACGCCCTGAAACAGAGTGCCCAAAAGACCCACCGCGTTCTCCACAAATGCATTCGGAAGTTCCGTTCTATAATCCGACAACCTGTCTCCGAAGTGCTTGCCTCACAGCCTGTAAACGAACTTTCTTCGTACGACGATACACCCGATCCGGACAAAGGCTCATCTGGTGAGGCCACCGCCTCGATCGCTACTTTCCTTGAGGCTGCCCCATCTAGTCCTCTGCATAATATCAACATCAAGCTTGCTCTCCAAAATTATCAACTGCATGCCACACGGTCCAGGCAATGGCTCGTCCATAACGTCGGGACAGAGGCTGCGTATATCCTAGCTGCTCGTATCATCACTGGGTCAAAAGAGTTATCCGAGGCAACAATTCCGGGTTCTGAGGCACGCGAACGGCATATCAAGGCACTGATTTCGCAGAAACGGCGGGCTTGGAGTGACCTTTTGAAGGAACTCAAGCGTCTCGGGCTAGCATCTGCAGTAACAACCGACACTCTATCGCAACAAGAAGACCGCGCTGCCCTACTTTTGCTTGCTCTCGATTCTGGAAATGGCAGCGTGTTCTCAGGCGCGGTACTCAAGTCGAACAAACAGTTTGTCAAGCTTCTCGAAGTGATGCCAGAGATGCGAGCGTCGTTCCGCCGGCACCATCCCGATATACCAACCCGAGACTTCCGCAGGGCGTCAAATCTAGTTGAATCATCGTTCTCGCTTGTCATTGAAGCTCGCAACAGGTGAGTGGTTTGCACGGGCTACGTATAGTTCTAACAGTCTGCCAGCTTGAAGCTCTCATTGGCCGCATACAATCAACTTTATGCCCGACTTAGCCGGATGGCGGATATTCGAACACAAATAGCCGGAAGTAGCTCGATTCCAGGTGCCGGAGATTTTTTCCTCTGCCCAGTTGAACATACACGAGTAATTGTTGGGCGATTACGTTTCACGTTGGCTGAACTTTTGGACGATATTGCGAACTTGGAAACAGCGACCCAACAATCCAGTGTCTCCTCCTCCCCTAAGGGTTCCATCCAGAGCGCCGTATCCGAAGGCACAGAGATATTAGAGGTCATGGCCGCTGCTGAAACATGCGCCTTGGCGCTTGGCACGCCGATTTGGACAAAAGGTACCAACCTTCTGCGTCAGCGTCTTGCAAGAGATTACTAACATATACTGTTTAGCTGAAGCCAGCATATTCGCTCGGGCCCGGCACTATATTTCCGACGTCAAAACAGTGTTTGATGCTCTCGCCTCTGACCCTGCTAATTATCCGCGGCTGTTTCAACCAGTTCACGCTTGGCTGAGATCGATCGAAATGCCCGAAGAGCACGGTCCCATTGTCGGAGGAACACCCAATTTGCCCTTACTCGCCGATCAAATCATCAGCAAACTCTTGGTTGACATGCAGGCTATCGTCTCTAGCCGAAACGACACGGTCGACACACCATCCTCCGAGGAGCTTCCAGACAAATGTCTCCGCACTGGTGCCCAGCAAGCCCAAAAAATCACCTTAGTCCTTGGCACCGAAGAGATTGCCCAGTCGGTCACGAAATTAGCGGAGAACATGGCACATATGAGTGAGGACCAGATCAAATACTCAATCGACCGCCTCGTCCCGTTCCTCCAGTTATATCTCAACTTGGTTCAGGATAGTCTAACCGGAACGCTCACGTGGTTGAACACAATCTCCCGCCTTACCTATGTCCTCGCGTCGACGGTTCGGACTCTGATGCAAAAAGGGTTCTGTAAGCCTCCAGATGTCCAGGATGAATCCGGGGGCAAGGAAGCGGGGCAGGAGCTTGCAGAAGGTACCGGTATGGGCGAAGGCGTCGGAACTGAAAATATCAGCAACCAAATCGAAGACGAGGCGCAAGTTGAAGGTCTACAAGGAGAGCAGGAATCCACCACCAAGGATGACAAGAACAGTGATGACAAGGAGGCAATCGAGATGAGCGAAGATTTTGCCGGAGCAACGGAGGACGTGAGCGAGGACGAGAATGGTGGAGAAGATGATCCGAAATCGGGGAGCGAGCCTGATCTCGATGAACGCATTGAAGACCTGGACTCCGCAGACCCGAACGTAGTTGACGAAAAACTCTGGAACGACGATTCTGCCGCAGACAAGCCAGAAGGGCAGGGCCACGCCGGAGACGATGCCACGACTCAACAGGGCGAGAAGTCTGAAACAACTGCTAAGGAGGACAAGCCACAGACGTCTACCGAGCGAAAGGAGGGCAAGGATAGAGACGATGACGAGGATCTACCGGGGAGTGAGACTAGCTCTATTGCAGAGGAGGAACGAGGGATGGAAGAGGAGAACCAAACCCAGCACGAGGATGGCAGAAACCTAGACGACTTCGTCCCCCAAGCGGATACTTTGGACATACCAGATGATCTAGACTTAGGTCCGGGCGATGATGCCGAGGGGAGCCAGGAAGACCTCGACGGGGGAGATGAAGACACTGTTATGGAGGATGGCAGTTTGACGGAGGGTCAAGATGGTCGAGAAGAGACCCAAGAACCGACGGCTGCACCCGAACCAGATCCCGAAATCACTCCAACAGCGGATTCGGAGATCGCAGATAACACCGACGTGTACGAGGCAAAAGAAAGCGACGGCGAGGCCGGCTCAGGAGACCAAGACAAGAGCGGAGGAAACACTGGAACTACGGAAACAAAGAATGATAACCGAAAGAGCCAAGGGTCAGGCAACGCACAAGACAAGGGCCAGAGCGGCACAGACCACCAGAGCGAAGATAGGTTGGAAGGAGCGCGCACACCTGAAACCGATCTTGAGCAGTACGTAGGCTCCCAACTCCCTCCCCTAGCTAAATAATCTGACGTATTGTCTCATCAGCGTCGTAGAAGCACACAAGCCAGATGACAGTGCGAAGGGGAACACGGGGGAAAGAGCAGAAGGAACCTCACAACAGCCTGGTCAACAATCATCTAGCAACGAGCTCCCCAACCCTCTTCGAAGCCTCGGGGATGCGTCAAAGGAGATCCAACGTCGAGTGGATCGGATCCTCAATCGCCAGGACGTATCGCATTCAATCACCCAAGTAGACCAAGCTGAACAGCCTACAGAAGTGGAATACGCTCATGACGACGATGCGGAACAAGACATGCAAGCTCTGGGTCCATCGAACGACAGCGATGAGGCTACAAAGCTACGGGATCTTCGGATCAACGATGTACCTGCCGCAACTACCGAGGAGACAGCGGTCAACATGGATATGGAGCTTGACGCTTCACCTCCCCCAGCCAATAACCACCCGCAATCGGAGACCGGAACGAACAGCTTGCGAGCGGCTTTGACTGCTGACGAGATCCAGCGTTCGAAGACGGACAACCTTCAAGAGAAAGACACCAGTGTCGAGCAACCCAGCGCGGAATCTATGGCCGAGCGAAGCAACGAACCCTTGGAGCTCGAACCTCCTGTCGATTCCGATCGTCTTGAAGTGGTGGTCGCCGAATGGCAAGCACAAGGCCACCCAGTCGAGGGTGCTGAGGAGATCTGGCGTCTTTACGAGAACTTGACGCAAGATTTATCTCATAACCTCTGCGAGCAACTACGACTCATCCTTGCCCCTACCCGTGCCACTCGGCTCCGTGGAGACTTTCGAACGGGCAAACGTCTGAACATGAAAAAGCTTGTATCTTATGTTGCCTCCGACTTTACTCGGGACAAGATTTGGCTACGTCGAACTCGTCCAGCAGCTCGCGAGTACCAGGTGCTTCTAGCTGTTGACGACTCCCGCAGTATGGCCCGAGCCTCGCACACGATACATGTCACCCGCCAAGCCCTCGCCTTAGTCGCACGGGCACTCGAGAAGCTTGAAGTCGGAGAGTTGGCGCTTGCTAGGTTCGGTCGTGAGGTGGAGGTCGTGCACGAATTTGGTGCTGGCGTCCTCCGCGGTGGCGCTGCCCTCGGCAAGTTCACATTTGACCAACCCGTGACCGACGTGCTGCGCCTGATCGAGTCAAGTCTTGAAGTTCTTCGTAGCGCCCGAGAGCGCAGCTCAGGGCCGTCAGACCTTTGGCAACTTGAGATAGTGATCTCCGACGGAATTTGCCAGGATCATGAGCGATTGCGAACCGTTTTGAGGAGGGCAGAGGAAGAGCGGGTGATGGTTGTGTTTGTGGTTGTTGATGCTCCAACGCAAAATGGGTCTGAAGAAAACTCGATTGTCTCCATGCTCCAGCCAACAATCAAGACTGTCAACGGTCGTATGGACATCCAGATGGAACGATACCTAGATTCTTTCCCCTTCCGATACTTTGTTGTTCTTCGGGATGT